>OLKM01002505.1:55227-66394 GCA_900291075.1 Melanogrammus aeglefinus
ACAGCCTGAGCGCAATGTCAACATTAGGAAACACTGCCTGTAGTTCCTTCCTCTTATAAGTTGCAAACAGTGACCTTGCTGAGATGTCTTCATTTCCTTTGATAAACTGTCTAAATTGTACGATTTCATCCACAAAATCTTCCTCCAGATCACCTGCATATTTCCTCTGCAGATTAGCTGCTCTTGTACGAAGATGCTGTGTGGAAATAGATGGGATCTCATTCAAAAACCCGAAGGTCTGCTGAATATCTTTGTAGGAGTGATACCTCCTATCCAGCTCGGCAACAAGACGATCTATGACGGCAATGAAAACAGTTGTTTTAAATTTGTCTCTGCCAGATCGCTCACAGTCAGATTCAGTAGTGGATTCATCTGCCTGTCTTTTCCTTTTTCTCTGTCTCTGTGTGTCCACTTTGTAGATTTGGGACAAAGTTGGAGACATGTTTTTTGCATCACTTTCAAACTTGTCAAAATCATCCCCGGAGAATCTGCGACGTAATCTCTCAATGAGCTGACCAAAATGAACAGCATTACATAAATCCAAGTTCAACTGCCTGTAAAGCAGCGCTGGTCTTGTGGAATCGCTTCAGGATGTTGTTCCACACATTACACAGAACGCGCGTTCTCTAGTTTGTCCATTTTTTTGAATACAGTGCCCTGGGCTTCTTCCCGTGTAGTAAGACTTTTGGTTTGTGTCATTACTTATATCTTGTGCAGCGACTCCTGAATTCTGGCGTAATTCAGGTGCAGTGCTTTTGTTTGCTTGCGCGTGAGCTGACCATCTAGTGTCTGAAAGACTTTTCAAAAGTCTCGATCCTGTGGTTGTCATTTGGCTCTAAACCTGCTGTGATGTCTGCCAGCGGGGAGGTGGATTTGGAGGAAAAATTTAAAAAGTGTCTGCACAAAGTTGAAAAAATTCCTCCGTCTCAAGGCCAGCAGTTAACACTGTGTACTCCCACTAGATTGAGCGTGTGTGTGCAGCGCAAGGTACCCACTCTGTTAAAAAGGATTTATCTCCTTAATGCGTGCTTGTAGGCCAGTGTAAACTCCAGAACATGTTGGCTGCATTGTCGTAGCATTGGCCTCTGCAGTTACTGATATCAATGCCCATGTCTTGTAAAACACCAAGAACAGACCGGCAAAGTGATTCTCCCGAATGACTCTGGATTGGCAGAAACCTCACAAAACGCTCTGCGATGCAGCCATCAGGTGACACATATCGCATGATGAATGTGAGTTGGTCGATGTGCGTAACATCAGGAGTGGAATCAACAATGATCGAAAAGTACTTTGCCACTTTCATCTGACTGATGATCTCTGCGAGGACCTGTTCTCCCATAAGTTCAATAAACTCCAGGCATGTTTTTGATGAGAGGTACGATGGCGTTCCCTTCCCAGCATTCCCATATTTTTCTATATGCGCTTTCAAAAAGGGATCAAACTCGCTAATAACTTCCAGCACACCCATAAAGTTTCCATTATCTGGTTGCCCAAAAACTTCGCTGTGTCCCCTGAAAGGCAGTCCTCGCTCCGCTAAAAACTTCACCACTGCAACCACCCTCTTTAATACATCGGTCCAATATTCACATTCATTGTCAAATAGTTTTTTAAGTGTCTGAATCTATACGCCCAGCATCAGCAACAGTGTGTGAACATAGGCGACCATAGCCTGTCTGTGGCTCTCTGTCCCTTCATGTTCAGCCAGAGCGAGCAGCAGCAATTTTTCCAGTCACAATAGCCTGCTGTCATGCAGACTTATCACTGTTCCCAAATAATTTACAATGCGAAACAAAACACTGTGCCTTTTGAAGGGGAGTAGAGCAACCATTGTCCTTGGCACAGTTCACCATTGCAGTTTCCTTTTAAAGAGAGTTTTGGAAAAGTACCTCTTTTGGTGTTTATGTTGTCTTTCTGAGTTAATGACGTCTGCGTCTTTGTTTTGACAATTTTCAGGGCCAACTTTAACCCAGTATGCCCTCATATTATCATCAATTTTATCCCAACATCCAGGATCCGGGCTGTAGGTCGGAGTATTTGCGGGCTCTTGTCTCCTCTCCTCTGCCGCAACAGGTGAGGAGGGGGCGGGCATTTCCTCCACATCTGCCGGCGGCCGGGGCGGGACTGACCCACGATTGAATGAACCGAGGCCTGGTTCAGGTGCCTGATCGTGTCCCTCTGCTGACTGAGATGGTTGTGGTGCTGAAGCCTCTGCATCGTTGCGGTCACGGGTGTCAGTGTGGGGTCGTTCACCATACCTAACGTTAGAGCTGTAAAATAGAACCAGCCTTACAAACTAACCTGTGTGTGGGAGCGAGCATGTAGGCTATGGGTTGCATCCTTGTCACTCAATCACGGGTATGAGAGGCTGTGGGCCTGTGTCTGTGTGGAGGTGTGTCTGTGACTGTGGGGGTGTGTCTGTGTGGAGGTGTGTCTGTGACTGTGTCTGCGTGGTCAATGGGGGGGGGGGGGGTTGCGTAGTGGCAGTAATTAATATCACCTGCACCTGCTTGTGATTTTTTTTCCCCCCATATATTCATTAATTAGAATTACTTCCACCACGAATAGATTTTTCTTCTTTTGTTTCAATCAACAATGCAATATCATTTCATTCATTCATCATAGCGCTGTTTCTCCGTTATTGTCGTTCACACACAGTGGTGCAGTGTGCAGCGTCCCCCCAGTCTTTTTTTTCTTCTTTTTTTTGAGAGGAACTAGCTGGATTTTCCCGTGGCTCTGCTACATTTTCACCTCAATTAAAAAGCTTTGGAGTAATTGTGATTGTTAACTACATGACTTGTAACTTTTTACGAGTGAAAACGAGGCTCTCTGTCTTCCACCTGGCGTCTGAAAACCTTGTAACATCAGTGTAGTTACCTGGTCGCCGCCCCCCAGTGTCCCAGCTGTCCTCTCTGCACAACCCGGTATCACGAGATCTCGTGCTCATGCGCACGAAACGCGTTAATCTATTGAATCGTGTCCCAAGAGTACGATTGTTCGACTTTTTTCGTGAAACGCATCACGAAATGTTTAACCAATGCATTCTGAATGCACATCCTTCACACACAATATTCTTCGTCATAACTATCAAACCAAAACATCCTTCACAATTCGCCGAGCGACCGATTATTGAAAGTAAAATGCAACATATCTCGATAAAAATGTTTTACATAACATTTTTTTACAGCTTTTTAATGGCGGGTTACGCCATTAAAAGCATTAAAAAGCATCTATCGGGGACTACGTCACGGATAAGACGCTGTGAGCATCTTTCCTATTGGATAGTTTTTAGGATATTTTTCTGTGAAAAATGGCGGACATACTTTTTATTCTGGGTGGAAAATATGATATTTTAGCATAGTTACGCCATTAAAAGTGTTTATGTAAACATTTTTAGCGAGAAATGTACATTTTACTTTCATAATAGTCGCTCGGCGAATGTGAAGGATGTTTGGTTTGATAGTTATGACGAAGAATATAGTTGTGAAGGATGTGCATTCAGAATGCATTGGTTAACATTTCGTGATGCGTTTCACGAAAAAAGTCGAACAATCGTACTCTGGGACACGATTCAATAGATTAACGCGTTTCGTCGTGCGCATGAGCACGAGATCTCGTGGATACCGGGTTGGCACGAGCAACACAAACACGCTCCGTGATCTGCATTATTTGTTTATATGACTACACACAAATATAGCCTACACGTCGTAACATCGTATCCACAGCTCGATCTATTGATTTTTTGACGGCTTTGTTGTAAACAAATGCACATGGCCAGGCAGAGGTGTAGCAAAGTAACGGGCAATTTCCACTGGATGATGAGTGACAAGGATGATGCAACCCAAATACATGCTCGATCCACATTAACATGCATCTGAAAATTCCCTGAAATATTAGCCTACCGAGGAGATGAGCTAGCCGCGGCTACAGCTAGGGATCCCGACGCCTCAATAGGTGTTTCATCCTCCGTGACTGCATCATCTTTTGACTAGACAAAGGCTTGAAATATCCCGTTAATTTAGGGAGTTTTTTTAAAAGCTCTTCATCGCGTTGTTCTTTTAAACGTTGCTGTTGTCGTTTGGAGGCTCCACTATCATACTTTCTCTCTGTCATTTTGCTGTCATTCTGTCAAGGGTCGCACGTCACGTCATTCAAAAATAACTGACATGTCACATGACGTGACCGATACAACGGATTGGATAGATTAAACATGTGGGGTCACTTCCATCCAATCAATTGTTTATTTGTTTTATATGGGCCAATAGAAGGTCGTTTTTTGTCGTTTTATGTTTAGGAAAATTTAAAATAGTGTGTGGCCAATCCGGGGCCCCTGCACACGGTGGGCCCCTAGGGCCTGCAGCCTAGAGCACAGCCTGTGCATTAATCCGCGCCAGCCTGGGAGTATGCCCATCCGGTCTACATGTGTTATGTGGATCTGGAGAAGGCATATGGCCGGGTCCCCCGGGAGAAAATGTGAGAGGTACTGCAGGAGTATGGGGTGAGGGGTCTCTCCTCAGGGGCATCCAATCTTTGTTCTCCCAAAGCGAGAGCTGTGTTCCGGGTTCTCAGCAGCCAGTCAGTCTCGTTCCTGGTGGGTGTTGGCCTCCGCCAGGGCTGCGCTTTGTCACCAATCCTGTTTGTGATATTCATGGACAGGATATCGAGGCGTAGTCGTGGTGGGGAGGGGTTGCAGTTTGGTTGTCTGAGGATCTCATCACTGATCTTTGCAGATGATGTGGTCCTGATGGCATCATCGGCCTGGTGACCTTGCAGCACTCACTGGATCGGATGGCGGCCGAGGCGGTGAAGAGGCTGGGATGAGGATCAGCACCTCTAAATCTGAGGCCATGACTCTTAGTAGGAAACCGGTGGTTTGCCTACTCCGGGTAGGAAATGAGTCCTTAGCCCAAGTGAAGGAGTTCAAGTACCTCGGGGTCTTGTTCGCGAGTGAGTGTACGATGGAGCATGAGATTGGCCGGAGAATCAGAGCAGCGGGGGCGGTATTGCGTTCGCTTTACTGCACCGTTGTGACGAAACGAGAGCTGAGCCGCAAGGCAAAGCTCTCGATTTATCAGTCAATCTTCGTTCCTATACTCACCTATGGTCATGAGGGAATGGGTGAATTACCGAAAAGGACGAGATTCACCGGCTACAAGCGGCCGAGATGAGTTTTCTCAGGAGGGTGGGCTGGCTTCTCCTTAGGAATAGGGTGAGAAGTTCAGTTATCCGTGAGGAGCTCGGATTAGAGCAGCTGCCTCCTCCTTGCCTTAGAAAAGGAGCCAGTTGAGGTGGTTCAGGCATTGGTAAGGACGCCCACTTGGCGGCTCCCCCTTGGGAGGTGCTTCCAGGCAACAACCAGTGGGAGAGAGACCTCAGGAAGACCAGACGCATAGACTAGCGGAGAGATTATATCTCAACACGGACCTGGAAACGCCTCGGGATCCCCCGTCAGAGCTGGTCAATGTGGCTCGGGAAAGGAAGTCTGGGGCCCCCTGCTTGAGCTACTGCCCCCGCGACCCGACCCCGGATAAGCGGATGACGATGAGATGAGCTGAGATATCCACTATGTGAATTACCTGCAACTGAATTGTAGATATCTGTAATTCCAGTTGGAGATATCTACAATTTGATTCTGACTAGTCATAATTCCAGTTCAAAGATATCTTTAACTTCACCTTAATTCAAGGATATCTACGTGTCCCATTTCGGATATCCGAAATTAAGTTTTGACTTAGGCGAAACTAGGTTGTTTTGATTATCTCTAACTGGAGTTACGCCTAGTCAAAATGACGCTGTAGATATCTGTAATGAGAAACCCCATAGACATGAATGGCAAACGTAACGTCATTTCGCCCAGGAGCAACGTGTTTATGACAATTTCCAAGTGCTAATTCATACTTTGCACGTGACGTCACGATGACTGGCTGGCGGGCAAGAACAATAACGTTCTTTAGCAACTTAGTAACCTAATCAAGGATCTGCCAGGACATCGTAACATACGAAACGAAAGTTGGTATTTTGAGGTGAAAACGATATGCCAGAGAGTGACTGTGCGATTGGACGTACAAACCACTGAGGAGTGAAGCCGGGGGTATGTTGGTACCCCATCCGAAAAGAAGAACAACTGTATTATTGTCTATAAGATTAGAATTTGCCATAAGTAATATGTATTGTTTAATTACACATTATAATTACGATTATTTCAAAACGAAGATAACCCTCCCTCTGCCGTCATGGTGATCGCCAGTGTTGCCAGATTGGGGCGAAAAATCTGGCCCAATTGGCAACACTGGCTGAGGCTTTGACACACCAAAACTGTACCGGGGCTAAAACTGTACCGCCTACGTAACCTGCGTTCGAAATTTCCAAACCGCAACGGACGATCGCGTCGAACGATGACGTAGGAAGGTTCATGAACATTTACGTCATTCATTGAGCGTCACAAACGAAATAACATTAAACAGCAACTTATTTTACAAATGACATTATAGAGCGTGCTGATCTTCATATATTGCTATTGTATTAAATATTGTTATGAATCGCATTAACTAGTAAACTAAGTGTATAGGCTATTAACACAAACTAGCTAGACTATGATACACTTCGAACACTCAGTTTACTTGCTAAATTCAATACAATACATATATAAGTAAAAACATGTGTTGGATTTATGTGATTATCTGTTATTATCGTCATGTGCAACATGAGCGAGAATGTTTTTTGAAACCTGCCTGGCAACGGACAATCGCGTCGGACGATGACGTAATGTTTCGAACGCGGATTACGTAGGCGGTACAATTTTTTATTGATCGATTGCAGTCACGTGACTTCACGCGAGCGTCCGCCATATTGGAGGTCAAATTTCAAGATGGGAAAATCGTCAGCGCAAAGTTACGTCGAATCGCTTACAAAAATAAGTTTGTGATAGTATATAACAAAGCTCAAAAGCTGAACATTATTAAATGTCTCTTGAGGACAAAGAGTTCGTTGATGAGCCAAAACCTGCACTTTGTGGAATATGGGTGACAATTTATTCTATTTCGTGTGCACAACGTCGCATTACACCAAAGAGAAATATGAAGGCCTACAAGAGTCTCGAGGCTTACAACTATTTTGCATGCGGTTTGGGTGCGAGATATTTTTGTGAAGAAGTTGTCCACGGATTGCATTATCTATTGAAAGCCAAATCAACCCTTCCCAACGCTCTCCGACAAGCCACATGAGGCCTTGGTGAACACACAGAATAGATGGACTGTGGTCCATGGTCACTGCACCTGCATAGCTGGGTAAGTGAATCAACAATTGAAATAAACTTGCTTGGTCATATCAGTGATAATGTAGACAGTTTCATAATCAGTGTCTTACTAGATGCACACAATGACACTTGTAAATAATTTAGATTTAGTTGTTTTTTACAGCTTGGGGTAGCATGTGTTCCCATGTCACAGCCATCCTCTTCAAAGTGTGAGGCATGTCACCGTACTGGCTTGATGACGTACAGAATAGTAACATCAACAAACTCTGTGAATTGAACAGAACATGTGAAGAAAGGTAAGATGGAATGATTAACTCAAGTTGAAAGGGTATATGTAAAACATGTGCGCACATGATATCATCTTTGATGCTCAAAAAAGTATGTTTGGTGTACTTGACAGAAAAACTACATCGCAGTCCATGCATTAAGGATGTTCCAAGCAAATACACATACAACAACAAACACGGACCAGTCGCAAGCCTCAGCGCTACCAAAGAGGATCAAGGAGCAAATCACAGTTATTAACTATTGCTTGCTGAAGTATAATGATGTTACTGAGTATATTATTATCTGATAGCATCTGACTAAATTAGAGCTAATTTCTTACTATAATTTCTTTGTTAATTGACTATGTTGTTCGATGATAGATGCAATAGCTAAAACCCAGCAATTTTCGTTTCATCAGTGTAGTGCAAGAGATGCTGCAGTATCAGCCTGCACAGAGAAGTAAACCAAGCTCACTCTACAAATGTGTCCGCACTACCTCGTACAACTGACGACTAAACAAGCGATATAGACCATTGTAATACCGGACTTTGAAAGAGCGCAAGTTCCATATAGTGATTCCTCAAATCGTAAGGTAATCACTGTACTCCCAGACAACTCTGTCTGTGATTGATCTCCAATATCATGATACTTTGTATGTGATTGTTTCGGCTTATGCGTGAGATGATAGTTGCTGGCCTTTGCTTTGGGCTGGCTGAGAACGGCTGAATCTTGAAAGGATGAATCATTTTAAATCTTTTCCCGGATTCTAATCTACGATTTGCACAATCGCATCGTTTGGGTTTGTCCATACTCAATGGGTTTGAGTCAAACAGGATTGTTTGAGAAGAAGAAGCAAGCAGCATTGGCTCGTTGGAGCATCAGAACGTTGAGTGTAACGCAGAAGCAGGTCCGCCGTATCTAATAAACCGTGTCACTCAATACTTTGGGCCGGGCGGTGTCCTGACGTTTGGGTCGACTTCAGAGCTGGAACAGCGCTTATTGCAGCGATGTTCAAAGCTTGGAGAAGGATGAAGCTAGAAGGCCAAGTAGTCAAACTGAAGATGAGTATGCAATTAGTTTTTATGACAACATTGTGAAATTCTCTTGGGCAGCGGAATAAGCTAAAGCTTTATTTTCGCCGTTTAACTATCGCATAGCTAGCCAGCTAGCTACGGTTAGCAACAGTAAACTGGACGTGGAATGGGAAACTGCTAGTTATGTTTTAGCTGCTTAGGATAAGGATTTGGTTAAACATTTAGGTTTTATGGAAACATCGATGAAACATTCCTCTGGGCACGGATAATAATTTATTTCGGCCCGTTAGAACTATCGCTAGCTAGCACAGCTAGCTAAAGTAGACAGTAAACTGAACGTGAATGGGAAACTGCTAGTTTACCTGTTAGCTAGCTAGGTATCAGGGACTTTGGTTAAACATTGCTGAAAGCTGAAAATAACATATTGTTCAGCAACTGTGTGGTAGTCTACGCTAGGCTATGTATTTAGCAGAAAATTATGTTAGGATAGTGTTAATTAACACAGGGCTGGCAGAGTCCAAAAATATGCTCAGGTGCGATAATTTTTTTTCTGGTCGCACCAGCTGCGCCTCTGTCACATTTTTAAATTTTAACTGAATAGCCGTATGACCGCTATTGTCAAATGGAGGCCTACGTAAATTAATTTAAACTAATGCATGCAGCCTTTTTTGCTATGCCTTGCGGCTCTCCTCTACTATTCCACTCGCAAAGTTTGCATTTTTTTTTTGCAAGATGAGTTTAGTTTAGTTGTTTAGTTTTGGTATCATCAACGTTTGTCACGACCAGAAGCCACTACGTTAGCTTACCACGCTTACAGTGAAGCCAATACGTTTACTTTTGTAGATCTAACTGACACAGGGTTGGAAGAGAAAAGACGAGAACATTGGTATTAGAGTGCAAACAATGAACAATAAATCGATTATCTTACACTCTTGCCTATTTATATTTTCACTAGTTTTTTTGGCCATAACTTTGCACTGTAATACTTGACATGCCATGACTTTTGGCTAGGAATAGGAAGCTTAATTTTACTGTAACTTGTCAAAATTAAAAACAATAATACACTGGTAAAACAATCATATACGATTAAAACGCTAGGGATATGCGAGTTTTTGGGGAAAACAGCCGGTTGAGATTCGTTGGCCGTTCTCTTGAGTCCTCGCACTCCAAGTGGCTACAGCCTTCTGTAGCTCCTCCCTCGCAAACGTCAGTGATGCGCATTCACATGTGAATTCAGTTTACAGTTGATTAGGAAGACGAAAACACGCATGTCGATGTCCGAGGTACATTATAAACGTTAGTGCTTGATAACTAGATATAGTACATATATAGCTATCAACAATCTTCCTCACAGCATACCATGTATGTTAATCTTAAAATCCATTGTCAGTTAGCGCTGTAGAAAAGGTGCTGAATCAGCAAGCACAGTTAGCAAACTAAGTGCACACTGTAATTTTGTTATAGGCAATAAGCTGGCTAGGGCCTCGTGAACGCTCAGCGATGGACGCAACGAACGTCGGTGCCGAAGTTGGAGACAGTCCACAGCCATAAAGAACGGAGTCGGGCCTGTCTGATTGGCTCAAGTGTATAATGAGCGGTGGGGCGGTTTTTGGGGGGCAACAGAGGCACGGGAGAGAAAGTGATGTGCAGATATTCTCAAGACGCACTTCGCACTTACAATATAGGTGATGGCTATTATAAATTTTTTTGCTAAAATATTTGCAGTAAAAATCGCCTACCTAGCTTTAATACACTTTTTTATAATGATACTGAATTTGGTAATGTGTTTATTGTTCAACGCAGTTACTTTGATTTCTTGTCCTTTCAACACTGTCACTGGTCAAAATGAAATTCAAAACAATACGGAAAATTGTAATGATAAGTATAACACTCATCTTTATTGGCGGGAGATTGGCTATTTTCACAGTTTTAGGTCAACTATTTCACAACCCAAAGTTATTTTGATTTTGGGCAAATTTCTGATATCAGAATTTATTTTTTCTTTCTCTTGCAGATAAGTGGATGCGAGTTAGATTATGGAGTAACTGAAGAAGGTGAGTACTGCACTGCAGTTAGAGGAAATGTCAAAAGAATTAACCCCTGTCGGTAGTTGTGGTGCTTCAGATAGAGAAATAGCCCTACCAAAGGGTACCGTGATGCATCAAGGCTTCATAAAATGAACCACATTATCAGTATGCGTGTTATATGGAAAGCTGTAAGTTTCGAAGTTTCAGCATTACAAATGCCATTTTAAATTGTGCATGTTTACCGCATCATCGGGACGCTCATTAAAGCGTTGCCAAGTTAGTCAACTTTTGACAGGCAACCTTTTATGTCACTTCCACATATGTCAAGAACAGTTGATCGACCTTAAAAGAACTTCTTTGCTCACCTAAATCTACACTTCAAAGACGAGAGGGTTAGTGCATTGCCATTTAAAACTGTGAATAAAACTTTTCAGTGACCTCATGCTTTCACAGCCAACCTATCGTAGGAAGCGCACAAAACCCACAGCTCTGCAATATCTTCTGGTGCATAGCTGTCCTCTTTCAGTTCCTAGTGCGTTCAGTCCTCTGTTGCTCGAAAGCCAGCCAGAGGAGGGGTCAGCTGTTGA
>OLKM01002506.1:2500-66394 GCA_900291075.1 Melanogrammus aeglefinus
CAACCCTAAATGGTACCAATAATTGGTATAATAATTTCTTTCGGTGTTTCGGTTTTCGGCCTTGGTTTCCTCATTATCGGTTTCGGCCAAGAATTTTCATTTCGGTGCATCCCTAATTTTATTCTTAATATTTGTGTATGTACAGTATATCGAGTTTGTGACAAAAATAATTTCACCGTGGGATTATTAAAGTATTAATCAATCAAAAATGCAGATTTAGAAGCCAAACTCAATGCCCCAAGCCAACAACATGGATGCCAAACATTGCGCCCCGCAAACTATAATACTCGATTTTCAATTAAAAAGGTATCTGGAAGGCTTATTTGATGGGTTTTCATGCCAAAACCAAGATCCTGGGTTCAATTTGCGCCGGACTTACAATTTAAGGCACAAACTGAATAGATTCAAGTAACTGAAGCACAACAGCAAAAAGTATAAGTACTGGTGGGCTTGGATATCAACAGAACTCCACTTGCAGCGCATGGGCCTGCCTCGCATGATGTGCATATCAGAACATCAACAAAAATATGTTATGTGTAAGATGGAAATACAGTATGTCTAAAAGGTTTCCAGTTAACATAACACATAAGCCCAACTACTGCATCACTCATTCTTGTTAAAAAAAAAATAGCATGTATAAGTGCTCGGGGGATAGGCGGGTGCAGAGGCGATTTACAATCAAGCCCGCAGTGGAAAAGACTCTCCGCTGGAAGGGAGGTTGCTGGTATAGCCAAGTATTAAATGGCATTAGTATACACGTTTAATGAACAATATGTAATTAATATAGCTAATGAATATATTTAATTAACTTTAGACAAAAATAAAAAGTCGAATACCCACGTCATTTTGAATATTTAAATAACCGTGCCCATCCCTAATAGTGACCCTCTCTCCCAAAGCCACGGGTCGGATCACTTTCGGATTAACAACAACAAAAATGATAACAAGACAAATGTGACTTAAAATAAAATCTTTAAATGTGTAAAAAAAAAAATAAAGTGAACAATTAGGCAATAATCCTGCTTCCTTTAGGCCTAATAAATATTTTAAAAAAATTGCTTGTGTCCACATAAAATAAAAAGTTATGAAAAATAATTTGAACAAAATAAAGTGCAATCTGAGATATTATTCCTTCTTTTAACATGGATAGTAAATAAAATAAAAACTGTCCAAAGGAAGCACAGCAGACCTGGATTTACAACTTTAAATTGTCTTGGGAGAGTCTACACTCTCCCAAAGCAATGCAGACATCCTCATCTTCTTTTTTTTCATCAACTATGGTAGCGAAATACAGTTTGTCGTGTTTTATTTGCCATTTTGTAAATCCATTGATTTCTGTTGGAAGACTCATTGCTCGTTGACCGGAAACAGAAAGGGGGGGGTGGCTGTAGTCTTTTCGCTTGTTTCTAGCTTTACTGTTTATACAGAGAACCGAGCGAAAAGACAATTACCGCTTCCGGTTTGGTTTCCGTTTCAATAGGATTTACGAAACTCCAAATAAAAGACGACAGAAACTGTATTTCGCTACAATACTTGATTAGGAACATCAACGTACACCACTAACCACTCAGTGAGTTGCACATTTCTGAAAATCTGAACCTTAAGGGTTGTTTTAAGGAAAGGTTTGTGAATGCCAAAAGCCAGCCATTCTGAAGCAGGCAGGGGCGAATCGAAATGAGCCAAATAGCTGAGACAGGACCAATAGTCAGCATTTCGGTGTGTCAACCATTATATTTCATCCTAGACAAACCAGAAAGGGGGCTCAATGTGCTCAAATATTGGAAATGTCCTTTAAACATGCTCTGATAACGTGAATGCACAACTTTTTTTTTCTTCTTTTTTATTTTATCAGCCGATCCGCGTATCACTTGCGTCCCGAACCATGAGGGTTGATCCGTACG
This sequence comes from Melanogrammus aeglefinus, assembly GCA_900291075.1. Taxonomy (NCBI): domain Eukaryota; kingdom Metazoa; phylum Chordata; class Actinopteri; order Gadiformes; family Gadidae; genus Melanogrammus; species Melanogrammus aeglefinus. The sequence continues at coordinate 4,402 of OLKM01002506.1, forward strand.
GATCACGGGTGGACCGTTGCACCACTAGAAGACACCAGGGAGAGGGAAGAGGGCCCTAGCTAAGAATGTGTGGAAGGGGGTTAAGCATATAAGTTCTTTACGTCTGATGTGGGATAAAGCTTGAATTTGGCAGCGAGCGAAGGGCCTCTGGATTCATCAGCCAGGAGCTAAACCCTTAAGGGGCTGGCTTACAATCACTGCCCTCCTTCCAACTGCCATTGGCCAAGTTAGTTTAGATGGTATTTTTTATGTCTGGCTCATGGAACTTCCAAACGTTTATTCACTGGCTTTTTGATGATAAACATGTGTTTGCTCTTCATAAAAAACGTGGATCAAGAAGGTTAAAAGGAACAAGGCCAACATTAACAGCATCATCATAAGAAGACCAGCTTGAGGAGATGAACGTTATTCAACGAGTGGTACTTAACAGCGGTACATAACTGTCAGCAATTTCATTTGATCAACACCACTAGGGGATTAATTATTTAAAATACATCAAAAGAAGACGTGCTTTCCAGCCACTTTCTGTGCCTAGCGAGTACAAGGACAATGAGATGATCCATGCCCGCAGTGATTATCAAGTGCCCTGGCTGGGTTCCTTCCGGGGGCTTTCATGTGACAGCTGAGAGCCGACTTGTGACCCTGAGGCGATGACTCACAAACAGCAGAGAACATGGAGCAGTCCTTTCTATTAAAGGTCATCAGGGAGAGGATTTTCTCTGTATGCAACACATTGACTTTCACCTCGAATCGGGTTGGGCTGAGCGAGATTCTAATAAATTCAATGCATCACAGCCCAGGCGCCCCCAATGCATTGGCGCTGAAAACTAAATCCCCTAATCCCCAAAAACAAAACACCTCGTTCTCTCAGCAGGGCTAAATTCATCATCCACGGGCATGGCATCAAAATCAATGAGCAGGAATGAAGGGATCAGAGCGTGACCTGGTATTATTATTACTGGGAATGGGGGTTTAATGAATGAGTGGAATAAAAGAAGAGTGTTATTTCTTTATAAGTGTTTCACAAGAGGTTCATAAAATAAGACATGATTTGAAGGGGTTGGATTCAATGTGCAGTGTGCTAATTCTCAATAACAATACAATTACATTTGTATTAGATTACATACCTGAGTCTTTTTAATCGTGTATTAAATTATTATACCATCACCTGCACAAAAGTCATTTCAACTATACTAGTTTTGAGTTACCAGAGAGGATCCCATTCTTATAATGTGCCTATATACAGAGGTGTATGATATGTTTTAGGGATGGGCCGATAGTCGATTCTATCGACGATAGATGAATTCCATCGTCGATCGTCTCAAGTTGCAGATAAAAAGGCGATATATTTATATATTTTCTTTTCTAAAAATGGCGCTGTGGTGGCTATTTTTACAACTTACAAAACCCCGGAAATTGTAATTTAAGTTAACTGGCACAGGTGGAAACATGTAGTACTGACCTGCCGCATTCACTCACTGCCATGAGAGAAGAGGGGAGGGGCTCGAAACCTACCGGTCTGCTCGCACGGCGAAATGACATCACACCCCGCTGCACCATTTCCGGGTCAGCAGCTGTGGTACATGAGCGGTGTTCGAAATCGTTCCCTATTCACTCACTCACTATTCCCTATATAGTGTTCATGATATAGTGCACTACATAGGGAACGAACAAACGAGAATTCGGACACTACGCTGAACATTTCTAAACGTCATTTGCGTCAGTAAATGAGCCGGGTATTCGTGTGACGCAGACAGATGCGCCCACATCATGTAAACAAACCGGGCACTCTCGAGGAAAGCTGGAGGTTGTATTGATGTTGAATGTTACATTTCCTTGGTCAAGGTTTTTCATCTTTTTTTAATTTTCTATGTTAAATCCCAAATAAATTGTTGACATTTCTAAACAAAAGCCGGAGACTCCATCATTAAATGTATTAGTTTTCGCGGATATTCAGCTTCTTCTTCTCCTCCGGAAAAAGATGACCTCATTGCATTGTGGTATACGGGAGTAACACATAGGGAACATCATATGTACACTCAAATTTTGGGTATTTTCAGTGCACTATATAGTGCGTGAAATCAACCAGCGATAATTCGAACACCACTACAAAATGGCAAGCACCCTATATAGTGCACTATATCCGTGATAGGGAACGATTTCGAACACAGCTAGTGTGTCATCATGACAGCGCCTATCGGCGATCGCTAGGAAGCGCTATCGGACGATGGAAGCTTGTAGACGATTGCCCAACCCCAATATGTTTGCTGTCGTGGACCGAGAGGGATGTACAATGTCAATCTTTATGGACAAAAATGGAAAATATGAATGAAAGAATAAAAAATACTCAACAAGCCAACAACTAGGGAAATGAAAGGTATGTTTCGTTCAACTCAATGCTCCAGCGAACGTAATCTCAATTTGAAATCTTTAGATACAAACAAGAACCACAAAGCATAGTGAGATACTAAAATGGCACCCACCGGCGACGTTGACCTTCTCTGCGTTGGTAGCACTGGGCGCGGCCGTGACGGCCCCAGTGCCGTTGGTCAGGTTCCCCCCTGTGCCGTTGTAGATGTTGTCCACCTTGGACTCCAGCTTGCCCAGCCGGAGCATGATGTTGTCCAGCAGCACGGCCAGGGTCTTCTTCAGGTCTGGAGGGGAAGGTCACCGAAAAAGCCCTCAAACATGGACCACAAATAACTGTTTGCTATATTACTTCAGAATGCATCATGGGATTTTTGATGGCGATAATGCACAAGAGAGTTGTAGCATTGTATAATTCTAAATAAATTAAAATATAAGGCTTATCCAAACTTTGTTTCGCCACATCTCGCATGAGAAACACTAGAGCAGTTTCAAACACAGCGATGGTACACTACCCACAATGATATAATAATTATATTATTATTATAATATTACAATTACCCTGCACTTTTAACCCTTACTTCAACTGTTATTACCATTAACATTCCTATTCCCTATGCTTCTATACCTTCAAAATGGAGGCAGTCATTGTGATTTTATGATGTATGTGCGCAGCAGTAGCTCAGGAGGTAGAGCGGGTTGGCTGGTAACCGCAATGTTGCTAGTTCGGTTACCGTATGTCAAAGGGGTTAGGAAGCATGCGTGTTAAAAGTTTTAGAAGCACTCCCTGTTGTAATATTTGGATAAGCTTTACTCATCTTAATCTTAGTTTCCAAAAGTACACCATGTTGGGTGACGATTTCCCTAAATTCACATGCCATTCAGCACCTAAAGTTGATTTGGCTTATTTGGCTATCTGGCGGCCATGTTGATACAGATAATGGGATCCTTAGGAGCATTTGTCCATGAGGAGAGAAAAATAGCAAGAAACGATCATGACCGGAGATGAAAGTGGCCAGGGAATATGTTGATTGCTATAGTTCCCCCTATTGCCCAATATGGATAAAGTTCAGAGCAATTAATCTTGACCCATCGGCGCAATGTTACTTTTTCCAAGGAGACAGATTTGATAGCGACACTGCCTTCTCAGGCAGTCTGCAATTGCGCAAGCATGCAGGTGTGCCGCTAGCACGCAGTAGTAATGCACTATATAAACAATATACGATATGAACGATAAAAGACAGCCGACGATAGTGATTTTAATTATATCGCGCTATCACGATAATGCATGTTGACGCAAAATATTTTTTTACGTGTTTTTTTTTAAATTTTGGTTTGTTACGGTTCCATTTCACATTGCAATTTGTGAAAAAAAAAGTGCCAGAATTTGTCAACAAACCTGCATGTGCGCAAAGAACGTTAAATCATTGGACAAAATGGTCTGGGGCAGGGTAAAGCGTTAAAGGAAAAACGAAAGGGGGAGAAAGCGCCGGTGAAAGTTAACAATCATGGATATCCAGCGTGATGATCTGCGGACCGGTCCAACTCCTTCTCCCTCATCCTTAGCCTACTCGGAATGTGTTAAATGCATAGGCATTTTTATCTATATTTTCCAGCATACTTTTTATTGGCTTTGGTCGGACTGTCGGGTGGAATTGAGTCGTGGCTCAACATGGAGCAAAGAGGAGACGGAATGTCTTTTGGATATCGGACCCAAATATCCAATAGACGTTCCGTCTCCTCTTTGCTCCATGTTGAGCCACGACTCATTTTCACAGACGGTCCGACAACGTACTGCTAATCTTGGAGTTACCGCTAATCAAACAATAATTCTTATAATGCGCGCAGCTGAGCGGGTGCCTGTTAGGTCCTAAAAGGCGTATGATTTTTAGAACTTGATCGGGCCGAGGTGTGTTCGCTTTCACATCTCAAGCGAACCGGGACCACCTCTCCGGCTGGGTCTCGGACCGGCTGTTTGGTCCGTTCCCGAGTTTAATGGTTTGTATTCGCAACAGCCCAGAATGTCCGCACCAAGGGACCAAACTCGTTTAGTGCGCACTAAACACAGGAATCAATTCAAAAAGACAAAATCTGTATTAAACAGACAAGCAAAGGCTTGGCTGTTCCGCTCTCACACTATGGAACACAACCTCCGTTTGATCGATAAGAAATATCACGTGATCGACACAATTCTTAACAATCAATGATTGATCATCAATTAATCATGGTCATCCCTAATTGTCAGTACAGTGTCTGTTCCTTATCTAAAAAGAGACCCGTTTTTCCTGTTCTCTGCATCTGAGTGGCATTTAAGGACTTAAACTAAGTGTAGTGCCTTTTAGAATGGTTTGCACTAAAGGAAAGAAACCCAATACTTGACGCTTTTTCTTTGTTAAAGTCTCTGCAGCTATTGTGCTTGAATTTTAATTATCTGCAACATTATGTTGAAGTATTACAGTGTTGCACAATAAATGTTCTCCAAACGACATACTATCTATCTCTTTTTTTTTTAAATACATTTAGCAGTTTGGCTTTCCTTAGGGTCTATTACCCCTTTTCCACTGAGCTGGAGCTAGAGCTTGCTGGGAGCTAGAGCTTGACTAAGCACCTGCTCTTTGCTTTTCCACCGCCAAAGCTCCAGCCCCGAGCCTCAGAATGGGAGCTAGAGCTAGCACCAAGTCTTTGCTGGTCTAAAGCAAGACCCGATTACGTCAGCAGGCTGGGGGCGTGGCTATGTGAGCAGGACTACATGCGCAAACACGGTCTTCACCTGCATTTTTCAAAATGGACAAGACAAAGCAGCAGTGGTCAGAGGAGGAGACCCAGTGTTTCCTGGTTTTGTGGTCTTCCGCCGAAGTCCAAACCAAGCTGGACGGGGCCTGCCGGACAAAGCCGGTTTTTCAAAATATCCAGCAGGGGATGGTCGAAGCGGGATATCAGCGGAGTGTGGATCAGCTGATCAACAAACTAAAAAAGTTGAAAAAAGATTACCGCGACCAAAAAAAAAAACTAGAACGGAGCGGCAGGTCGAAAATAATGCTGTTCTTTGACCTCATGCACGGGGTTCTCGGCGACCGGCCAGCAAATCAGGCCACCGGAGCACTGAACTCCGCAACTGCGTTGCTGTATAACAAGTTATACAGTGACGTAATCGGGTGGCTCCTTGCCAGCTCCTTGCCGGTGGAAACACAACAGGTTCGTAAGAGTTGCTCGGGTTAACACCAACTGAGCACTCGCTGTAGCACCAGCTCCCCAGCAAGCTCTAGCTCCAGCTCAGTGGAAAAGGGGTATATGTAACCTGTTCTGAAATGGTTATTTTATGATTTTTATATTGTGATATATATCGTTATCGCAATAGGCTGCAATGTATATATATATCGTTATCGCAATAGGCTGCAATGTATATCGCAATATGGATTTTAGGCCATATCGCCCATCCCTAGCACGCAGTTCGTACTTTGAAGTCAAATGGCTACCTGAAGGGCAACAAACGCTGACAAAACAATAAATCAACTATTTAGACCATAAATGTTCAAATTAGATATCAAGAAATAATAAACATGCTCGGAACTTGTGATCCATACACAGCACCCACTGATGTGTTCATTGCTTTGAAGTTGGCAATGTCTCGACCAGACTTGGGAGTTTGGACATATTTACATTTATCTTATAGAGAATCTGTCACCTTATACCTCACAAAAAATGAATATGAAATGAATGAATGGATAGCAACTTTCTTTTAAGAGTGGATGGGTTAACAAAGTTGTCTTATCAAGGTGAAAAACAGGAATATCTTCATAATAAAAGCAAAGGTGAGTGACTATCTAGCTATCCGCAAAGCGATGAACAAATAGCTTTTGTCTGAATCAAATAACTTTTAAGTAGCTCTTTTATTGACCAAGTAATGCAGTAGCGTTCACACAAGTTACATTTTCTCAAGCATTTCTGAAGTTCCAGCGCAGCGGAGATTTTTGCTGCACTCTGAAATAAAACTCCTTAAGATCGTTTAGTGACGCCTCCGCCAGTGTTGCCAGATTTCTCGCCCAATCTGGCAACACTGGCAATCCCCTTGACGGCAGAGGGAGGGTTATTTTCATTTTGAAATAATCGTAATTATAATGCGTAATTAAACAATATATATTACTTATGGCAAATTCTAATCTTATAGACAATAATACCGTTTTTCTCCTTTACGGATGGGGTAAAAACATAACCCCGGCTTCACTCCTTGGAGGTCAGTAAATCCAATTGCACAGCAACTATCTGGCATATCGTTTTCACCTCAAAATACCAACTTTCGTTTCGTATGGTAAAACTGGCGACGTCCTGGCAGATCCTTGATTAGGTCACTAAGTTGCTAGAGAACGTTGTTCTTGTCCGCCAGCCGTCGTGACGTCACGTGCAAAGTATGAATACTCCCTTCATGAGCTCTCATACCACAAGGTATGTGATGTGACACAGGCTGGTAGCTTGAAGAGCAATCATGGCAAGCGAGAAGCAGCCAAAGCTATCTTTTGAGGGATGGAGGTATTCCCATTACCTCGTACTCAATGAAACTAAGGGGGTAAATACGAGTTTAAGATGTACACCGTTCCCTGGCCAGCAATTTTTTAACCCAACTGCCAAGTGCCCGCCTCACCAAGCAGTTGAAAGGAAAACATGCTAACATGAAGCTTCTAGCTCAAGATCCCCGGAGAAATATGTTGAGTCCAAGCACAAATACATACACAAAAGCAACCAGGTATCTAAACAAGAGTTACAGTATTTAACAATAAAATAAGCCCTTACGTATATTGTGTTCACCTATATGCCCATAAGATGCATCAAGGTTATGTTATTTGATATTGTTTCATAGGGCTTTAGTGGTGGTTTTGAAGCCTATAATAACCCAATGTTTTCTTGTCAAGTGCTCAGTTTATGGTGTTTTTTTTATAATAAAGAGCACAAAAGAAATAACTGTAATGTCCTCCACGGTAGAACATTATGTTGGCCTACACATTTACGTAGGAACGGATATGGGGTTCTGCCCAAAGTCAAGCAACATAAAAATTAGCTAGGGATCGACGATATATATCTGCCGGCCGATGTTATCGGCTAATAACTGCGTATTTTACGTGTAATCTGCAGATTTTCTTTCGCCGTTTTATTTTTTTTTGGCATGATTTACAGTTCAATTAATGTTTGTTGTTCGTGTAACTTTAGTTTTTTTTGTCTTTTTACTAAGTGAGACTTGTAACATTTGTGATCATCATTGTGTCATTTTTATGATGTAAATTGAGGGAGCAAAAGCAGTATCGACTTAGCCTGGAAATCCAGACCCACATCTAGAAAGCTGTAGGGTCTGGCAACGAGTAATGAAAATGGGCCAACTCGAGGGATAGCACCAAGCATGCATTTGAAAATATCACTGGATAACACACATTGGATAACACGATGAGCAATCAGAAGAATAGCCGTGATGTATCCAGACCAGCAGAGCTAACCAATAGATAAGACTCTTGCCGTATCCAGTAGGTAAAACAGCAACGCTTTTGGCCCGCCTATATCAGATACATCGATTTGATTGGTTAATGTTCTGGACCAGGGGAATCGGGGAGTGAGTATATTGCTCATTCCTAGAGTGACTAGCTGAGCAAATTGAAATGCTTACTTTTATACTTTTTTAAGAAGTAACGAGTAACGAGCTACTTTTTAAAAGTATCTTCCCCAACACTGGTGGCGGGCTATATTCTTTCGGAAATAACGTGAATCATGGATAAAAATACTATAGAAAGCTCTGTAGTTTCTTTTTTAATAATCATATTATTTGATAGACCATGAGACTTACCAGAAGACAAGATGTCAAAATTTAAACAGCGCAAACCCTAAATTCAAATCTTCGGTTGTGTGTTGTCTATATACTATGCTGCCCGGCGCGGCACTCTGTGACCGGGACTGTATCGGACACCCAATGACCTTCTCCAAACAAGATGTGATATTTCAACTAGCAGGTAGTGTAGAATGCAGGGCAGGTACAAATTTATCTAGAGGTAACGTGTAGATGGTTGTAGCGTTGTTCGAATTTCAGCCAACCAATATTTTATTCGGTTGACTACTGCCCGATTTGAATCTAAACAAAACCATGCGACATTTGATCCAGCTGGGTACCCTTCCCTGAAATGATTGTGTAAAGCACATCAGTAAATGTAACTAACCTCATGTTTGAAATGCAAAACCTAGGATACACAGATGAAGATAGAGGTCAAGAGAGCAAAACTCAAAACGTTATTCATTCATGTTCCCACGCCATTTACAACAAAACCAGATGTGATGGGCTAAAAATAAAAGTGTGCATCGCATTTCTCTGGTAAGGAGCAACCAATCATGTGCGAGATGGGGGACCAACGTGATCAATACCCACATGTGCTTAACTATGTACGATGATAGCCTGGCTTTGAACTGAAGAACAAGCCAAGGACACCATTTCCTCTGAGGCAGTCATTGGATATTACACACGTTGCTTATTTGCAAGTATAACAAGCCAATTAGACATTGCCAGGTGACCTTTATTGCATTGTTTTTTTTATTACAGAGCACTAGAGGGTACAAAAGAAATGTCAGTGGTCATATCAGGTGGAGTGGACATGAGGCTGTAGTAATATAAGTTGTAGGATGAACTGTTTGATATAAACCCACAGTAAGAGCTACTTCAATGAGTTACCACTACATCCTAACATAACGGAAGAGAATTAATGTGTCTTAATAACCTCACTCCCTTACTTTAACTAAACACATGATAATTCAGTGATGTAACCACCTGTATCATATCAACTGTCGCATGGTGGCCTAATCTCTTCCTGCGCTTTGAAGCATGTCTAAAATGACCACACACACACACACACAAACGTGCACACTCACACGCACCCACACACACCATCAGGAATAATGTGCGGGATTTATGAGATGTTTTTCAATAGTTTCTAATCTGAGCCAACAAGACATTTTAAATACAATCCCAGGACAGGCCAGATGGTCTGGATCCTAATCCATACTTCTATGCTGACCAGCGCTGTTTGGCGACATGGACTACAGAAGGTAAGCCATTTGAAACGCTCAATATGACCTAGAATAGTCACGACATGATGGAAGTAGCATTGAGCCATGTTCATATGGAGCCATCTCCCTTTAGTTTTGTTAGCCATTAAGCCAGTGAGAGCTACGTGGGCCATGGTGCCGGGAACAGGCCCTGTCCAGGGTCCGACCTGGACCACTGGCTCACTGCACTGCTGTCAGGTGAAGAATTGAACCATGCCTGGAGGGAGGGGAGTCACAACTATTCCACAACTGTTCAAAGAGAATTTAAAAGGAAGGCACGCAGGCTGTCCATCCAATTGCTAAATAATTTGTATTATTTTCATAGATGGAGGCAAACCAATGATTTATAGTTGAATTAATCTGCTTGCACACCACCTAAAAAAATTCAAAATAACCAACAAATGAATGGCAACGAATGCCAACATTGGGCAGTGTGCCTCGCCTGCTGGGGGCTGCACTGTCCTGAGCACCTCCTGATCCAAGTGTTCATATGGTTCCTCTCTGCAGATCGGCTTGGCCTTCAGCCCATTGAGCCTCTTCCAAAAGAGCTCAACGATTTGAAGGAACCAATTAGCACTGATCAGAAAACAGTGGAGCAATCGACGTAACCATCAAAACAGTTTTTCCTGAATTAGACTGAATAATGAGGTTAAAAGATGAACAGAAAAACCAAGTTAAATAAAACGTTTTCCTTCCAACTGTATTCAGCATGAGCAAAGAGAGAAACAGCTTACCTCTGATTGGCTGGAATTGTAAGTCAGGCCGCTCGCATTTGTGGAAATCAATTGCTGCCCAGCGAAGGGCAGCCTTAGCCTTGTGTCGCAAAATGCCTCTGGAAGCAATTGGATAGGCCTACAACCAATCAGAGCAACGGCCAATGCAGCACTGAGGCACGAAAAATAACGACAGCTTTCTAGCAACAAAAGCTCTAGTCGTCCATAAAAAGAAAATGTGAAAATATCCCATCCTGTTAGTTTAACACTGTCCTGAAACCAGAATCAAAATCTGCAGCCGCCATCTCAGTTGTTGTTTGCGCCTCTGCGCCATCATTGTATTTATCTAGCCTCATCTTAGATAACCAGTAGTGATTAGTCTGTCTTTTTCTGACCGGGCAGAAAAAAATGTTGTATGGTAGTGAGGTCAGACCGATCTGCAGATTAGATGAATCATGAGCTGGCCAGGTTTGTCTGGTTCTACAGCGAGGCCACACTGATATCTATACAAACCGCTGGCTGGTTTTCTTCATTGGCAAACAGGTTAAATCAGTTTCAGACAACATTTTAAGGTTGGGTGTTGTTTGATTGGGCAGTGAGCAAGCACCGTAACAGGAGATCAGGAGACTATAAAGACGGATGCAATCCTTGTTGTTTGGCCTGTGTAGCGAGCATCAACAACCTCCAGGCTAGGGCTGGTCTACCGGGCAGTTGTTAGGCTACAGTTGCCGGAAAATAGATGAAAAGAAGCACACCATTATCTTCCATAACGCAAGTTTTTATGTAAGAGGCGTTAAGGAATTCTAAGGTCTAAACATGTGCTAAATGTCTAAGCAACAAATTGAACAGGCCTGTCTGCAGTGTTAAGCCTGGTTCCATGAACCCGAACTAGTTCTAAACATGTGCCATGAATCAGTTTATTTCAACGGTGGTATGAGGGGTAGTAATGCAGGTTGTAAATGGGATAAAAACAATTGTACAATAATATAACAAATTCTATTGATTACTGAAAGTGTATGTATTAGAATTATTCAGTATAAATAAAAAATTCATTTTCGATTTCATACCAATCATGTTTTCCAAAGCTATTGTTAAATGGTAATTACAATACATTGAAGTTACTTTTCTAAGGGCTAGAATAGTCTTGCTGCTAACAATGCCAAAAGGGTCACCAAAGGGGTTCAAAGGTGTCATGAATCTATGTACCAAGTTTGGCTATGATATGTTAAAGAGTTGCTGAGAAATGGGCTTACTTCCTGTTTGGCGGCTTCACCGTCAAATTTGATTGGCTGTCACAGCCAAACGGTTTTGAATTACAAAAAGCTATTGTACACATTTGTTCAGCTTTTTCCGAAGATCATATATGGCAAGTTTCATGAAGATTGGACAGAATTTGTGGCCTGTGGATATGTGCTGTTGATTTTGACAACTTTCAACATGGCGGCCAAATTCTGAAGTTTCCATGAGAAATAATTTATCAGCGATATAGGGAGGTCAGACAGCATCACCAGACATTGAAAATAAGTCTGAAATATACTCATGTGAAGAGAGAGGAGTTAGATCATTAATTACAGCGCTCCCTAAAGGTCAAAGGTCACCAAATTTGATGAGTATTGAGTGTTTGATAAGTGAAATTGGCTGGCTTTCTGTTTGGCGAATTTGTGGTTGAATTTGATTGTCTGTCGCGCCAAACGGTTTTGAATATGAATTTGAACTAATGTACTGTAATCTGATACATGGAGAACAGTCACTAAGTTCAAAAACAAAAAGCCCAGCCTACTGAATAGTGTTAAAGTATATTTTTATTTGTTATGGTTGTGATGGCCCCAGTACCTGCCTGCTGTCCTGGCAAGTCCTTGTGGGTGGAGCTGAGGGCTGAATAGGAAACACCAAGCCAGGCTACAAACAGCATGGTGGGACACTGACATGTAAGACCAATGAAGGAAGCTCAAACTGTATTTTGAAATACTTTTGCTTTTTTATGGAAATTACCATTTTGATTTGTAATATATTAGGACTGTAACTTTTTCCAAAAATGAATTTCAAACAAAATTAAAATGCCCCAGCAGGCGGAGTCAACGTCTACAAAGATCGCCACAACTGTGAAAATAAACGGATGACGTCACAAACACTGGTTCGTCATTTAAAAGAATAAAAAATATTAGCCTAGCCCCACCTGTTTTTTACATGTAGAAACGCCACTGTCAGTTTGGAGAATCCAATTTGCCTGTCAATCTCAGGTGTGGCGAGATATCTCTGGCCTTTACTCTGGTCACTGAGTCAATACTGCCATGCCCCAATTTCATTGATGACCATCCAAATTGAGCTACCACAGAGAAAGGGATGGACATAGGTTTCACTTATCTCAGCAGTTCCACATTGCAGTTAATGTGATTTGTTCAAACATTTCCCCCTTAATGATATGGTTTGACATGGGAGGGGAGAACACCAACTGGCTATCAAAGAGACTCCCCAGATCAAGGATAAGGATAAACCAAGGCACCGGAAAGTCCTGTTCTGTTGCAGAGCGGGAGAGGAAGGCTCCCAATTTATTAGCCGAGGCGTAGGACTTCTAATTACTCCTTATTTTTATCCTTGGTAGAAGATGCTCTGGCTAAACCCTCTAGTCGGTTTGTCTGTCCCAGGGGCATCGGCCCACAATGCTAGTGATGGCCTTGGCCTGAATGCCACACTATTTAATGGCGCGTTTTCACCGAGCGGTGCGGTTTGCGTTTCCACTGCCAAAATTGGGCGTGGTTCCAAAATAAGCGCACTGAGCCATGATTAGCCTTGGCGCTACACACGCCGTCTGTTGATTGGTCGACAGAATTGTCACTTTCATGTGACAGGGGGATAAAAACAAACAAAGTACCTGCAAGGTACTTCTTGACAACAGCGAAAACTTGGTTCATTGAGAAAATGTTGCGCAAAAGTTTGCTGTTCGTCTTGGACGTCCTACATTGTGGCTCTTTTAATGTGTTGCTTTCTTCTTTTTCATTTAATTTATTAGCAGGCTACACTGTGTCGGGATGCTATGATGTCACATTGCTTACATAGCTGCCGCGGCTGTCATCATCCGGCTTAAGACCCGCCCTACTGTCGGCAGTGGAAACGCGAGCAGCACCTAACCGCAACACACCTAATTGTACCGCACCTAACCACACCGCTCGGTGGAAACACGCCATTACACACAACGGGAATGCTTGGGTGATGGGCGGACAAAAGGGGAAGTCTTCCGTTTCAATTTAAACGCACTGCGGTGGATCGCTTCAGGGCCCAAACCATCACCCAAGTGAGTAGACGCCGGCAGACAAAAGTCTGCGGTGACCTCGTGAGCTAATCATTTGTAATGCGTTTTAAAATGGGATGGCAAGATAAATTCTGGAGCTTGATCACAGTGCGGCTGCTGCACCAGTGATCAAAATGAACTAATCAAGAGTCAACATTGGAGCAGCGGGGGAGGACAGAAAAGGCCCCGTTCCTACCGGGCTCCTCTGGGGGAGGGATATTAGTGCGTTGCGGCAGAAACAATGAAGATTACGCTTGATTCGGCAGACCTAACCTTAATGTCAGCTCAACGTAAAGATCAATAGTGAAAAAAAATCCCATTAGAGAAAAAGTCAGGCTGCATTCCTTATCCATTCCTAACAACTACAGAACAGAAAAAGCTAACAGCGTGGTGCAAATTCCCCTATTTAGAGGAAGTCAGTCCACTGCCTTCCTATTTCCTAAGGACGGCCAAACTGGCCTTTAAGTTTATATTACAGGAGTGGATAAAAACGCAATTGTGTTAATGCATGTAATGTAGAGGTGGTGATCTGCCTTTTATGTGAACTTAGATCAAATGAAATACTACTGAAAAAACACTGAAACGAGACTCGCAACAAGTTGTGGGGGCATGAAACCTTTTTCTCAGGATTTATAAACCATTTGGCATACAGGGAGTCAGGGTTGCCATGGTGATATGGGCGGAAAGAGCTCACCCATTCTGTGCTTCTTCCAGCACAACAACACCACATGTATTTATGTTTCTCCCCATTTCCCTACAGCGGTACTGTAGTTCAACGGTTTCCCCTGGGCTCCGGAGCCCAATCGATTCCCAGCTCAGGTTTCTAATGAAGGCGCTCCATTGACCCGGTACAAGTCTATTAATGGATGAATAACTTATTGAAGACTGCCACCACTGAAGTAGCAGCAGTAAGACTTTCCTGGGAAGACTGTGACCACTCTGACGCAGTGCCCAGCAATGCAGGTGGACCTAATCAGAATACAATAGAAGTGGAACTGATTAAGAAAAAACCCAATGTCTTAAATAGAACAAGCTGATGTTGTAATTTTAAAATGGTTATTTTTACAAGACTAATCCTGTAATCGGCAAACTGTCATAAACCTGCTTCACGTGATTTGATTAAAACAATACACCAAACATGACTGGAAGCACCTCAGTGTTCTGCAGTAAGTGTCAAAATATTCAACAAAAACACGGCACAGCCAATAGAGCTAAAGCCAAGAGAATTAAAACTGCAAACACTGAAACAGCTTTCCAAACGTGGACATTTGTTATGATAAATATGTACTAATCCCAGGATTTATTAATATAAATTTAGCACAAAAAGTAAGGAAATTTGTGTTTGGTTGATTATTTCTCTGTGGTAACAATGCAAAAGTTTTTGGCAATAAATCTTATACCGTTGGAAAGCCTGTATAGTTCCCTTTCAAATGGTGCACCATTTGTAAGGAACATGCACTTTTGGGATGAGCAGCAGAGCTGAGTATTTGGGTTACGTGCATAAAAAATGTGCCTAATCTCTGCCATTGCCAAACGGCTTATTCTACCATCGACTCGTTCGGTGTTTGGTGGATTGGATGATTGAAGTTTGAAGAAACAAGACATATTGGCAATTAAATAATGTATTCATTTCACAAACAGGAGCCTCAGTAGCGTGTGGAAGAACCACAGCCACAACAGCTTGGCACCTCCTTCTCATGCAGGTCACCAGCCTGGTCACACACTGCTGTGGGATGGCATCCCATTCTTCAACCAGCGTTTGTCGCAAGTCAGCCAACGTGGTAGTGTAGGTCACTGGCATGAACAACACGCCCAAGCTGATCCCACAAGTTTTCAATGGGGTTGAGTTCAGGACTGCTAGCAGGCCATTCCATCCTCTCCACTCCCACATTCTGGAGGTAGTCACTGATAAACCCCGCCTGTTGAGATATGGGATTGCCACTGGTTGCAGAATCTCACTGAACATAACGTTCCTCCACATGTTCAGGTTCCAGTGCATGTGCCGACATCAGCGCAAATGGGCCTGATGGTGAAGGGCAGTCATGGCAGGACTCTTGGCAGCTCTATGAGACCGGAGATTGGCTGCGTGTAGTCTGTTCCAGATTGTCTGGGCAGAGAGCCGTCGGCCATATCGTCCTGCAAACCTTGACTGCAAATCTGTAGAAGACAGCCTACAGCTCCTAAGTGCTGACAGGCTGATGAAATGGTCTTCTTGGGGTGTCATCTTCTTTGGATGCCCACTTCGCAGCCTGTCTTTGACATCCCCCGTTATATGGAACGTGGCCTTCAGTTTGGAGAGGGTACTAGGGCTCACTCTAAGGGCCCGTCCACACGTACCAAAACGTGTTTTTTTTCTCCGTTTTCCCTGGCATCGTTTCAAGAACATTTGCGTCCACACGGATCCATCTCAATACGACTCAAAAATGCTACTTCATGTTCCAGGCATATAGGTGGCGCTGTTTTTTTTAGAAATTCACCGGAAACGGAGAGGAAGAGGCGGGAGCATGCACAAAAAGCTTGAGCGCTGTATACAAATATATATATATAATATATATAATATAATATATAATATATACACAATATCTTCTCCAGCAGGAACACGAGCATGTAGTCGGCCATAGTTGTTGTTATGAGACGTCATCACAGGTTACAAGAGGTTACGCTCGAGGGGTGTGGCGATGACATCATCGAAACGCAAGTATGCGTTTTGGCCGTCCAGACGAACACTCAAGGGGTGCGTTTCTGAATTTATTCACCCTGGGACCTGGTTTCAGAAAACTCAGTTTTCATGCGATGCGTTTACAGGATTCGTGTGGACGATCGGCCAAAACGATGCAAAACATCTGCGTTTTAACCAAAAAACGGCTCCGTGTGGACGGGCCCTGAATAATGCCACAAGTTGCCCAGTCAGGTGCCAATCAGGCACCTGATTGGAAGCACCTGGGGGTACCAGGAGCTCAAAACGATAGTTACGTATGTAACTACGGTTCTATGAATCCTGCATGACCGGTGCTTCAAGCACTGGATTTATCCGTCTCGCGCATGCGCAGTTCGAGTACCTAATATCAACAAAGTCACCTGTGACCCCTGATGAGCTCCGGACAGCCTATATCTTCCGGTGACATCAGAGGATCTGTTCCTGCAGAATCTTCTCGCGAGTACACAAGGATTCTGAGTGACAGAGTGCTCTGGCGGTCATCCAGGATTCATAGAACCGTAGTTACATACGTAACTATCGTTCTATTTCATCCTTACTGACCGGTGCTTCAAGCACTGGATGGCTCGTACCAACAAGGTCACGAAGAACAGCAACACCTACCTCATTGAGAGGGAACAGCAGAGTCGGGCAACAGGACCACGGCCAACGGGTGGGGAGTGGCAACGTTCACCCGGTAGAACCTGGAAAAGGTACACGGTGATGTCCATGATGCGGCATCACAGATGTCTTCCAGGGGCACACCCCGCAGGGCAGCCCATGACGTTGAGACAGCCCTGGTAGAGTGGCACCTGACCCCGGATGGCAGGGGGTGACCACCTCCTTTATATGCATGGGTGATGACATCCACAACCCAATGAGACAACCGCTGCTTGGAGAGAGCACAGCCCCTCCTAGGACCACCGTAGCAGAGGAAGAGCTGGTCCGACCGTCTAATGCCTGCGGTCGCAGCTACGTACGCTCTCAGAGCTCGCACAGGACACAGCAGTTTGAACCTGTCCTCCCCTTCCGAGGCGATAAATTGTGCCAGGCGGACAGGCCGGTTGAGGTTCGATGATGACAGAACCTTCGGGAGGAAAGCTGGATTCGGCCACAGGGTAACCCCTGAGCCATCCGAGTTCCACCTCAGACATGAGTCACTCACGGACAGAGCATGAAGCTCCCCGACGCGCTTCGCTGACGCGATGGCGAGGAGAAAGGCAGTTTTAGTGGAGACCCACTTCAGCTCCGCCTGAGCCAGGGGTTCAAAAGGAGGCAAGCATAAAGCGTCGAGCACCAGGTGCAGATCCCATGCTGGGGCACGCTGTGCTCGTGGGGGTCGTAACCGCAACGCCCCCTTCAGAAAAAGGGACACCAATCTGTGGCCCCCCACTGTGTCATTATCCACCCGAGCATGTCTCGAGGAGATGGCTGCCACGTATACCCTCAGAGTAGCTGGGGCCCGGCCGCCATCCAGGAGTGACTGGAGGAACTCCAAAATCGTTGGAACTGAACAATGCACAGGGTCCTCAGCCCTGTCTGAACACCATGCCGTAAATAGCTGCCACCTATTCTCATACTGCGCCCGGGTAGAAGGCGCCCTGGCGTTCAGTATGGTATTGCAGACATCGTCTGAGCACTCCGTCAGCAGCGGGTTGGGCCCTGCAGCGGCCAGACCCATAGCTGTAGGCAACAGGGGTTGGGATGCCAGATCTTGCCCTGTAACTGAGACAGGAGATCCTTCCTGTCTGGAAGGCGCTGTGGTGAACTGCTGCAGAGCCTGCGCAGCAGTGGAAACCATGTTCTCCCTGGCCAGAAGGGGGCTACCAACAGCAGTCTGTGCCCCTGCTGGAGGACCCTCTGTAGCGTCGGAAAATATCAGAGGGATTGGTGGAAAGGCATAGAGGAGACCCTCTGGCCAATCGTGGGCGAGAGCATCCTGACCCAGAGGGCTGCTCTCCTCTGTCCAGGAGAACCACAGGGGGCAATGGGTTGACTCCTTTGTGGCAAAGAGATCCACCTCTGCCCTGCCGAAGACGTCCCAGATGTTGAGAATGACCTCCGGATGAAGCCGCCACTCCCCCGGCGGCGGCTTGCAACGGGAGAGTAAGTCTGCAGCCTGATTCTGTACCCCAGGCAAATACATTGCCCTCAGGCTGGCCAGGCGTGGTGCTGCCCACAACAGGAGGTCCCGGGATGCCTGCAACAGCCGTGCAGACCTGGTGCCTCCCTGGTGGTTTATGTGAGAGACGGCTGAGACATTGTCCGACCGCACGAGCACATGCCGGCCGCCCAGGAAGGGAAGAAATAACTGCAGTGCCCTGTGCACAGCCCGCAGCTCCAGAACATTGATATGCTCCGAGCGGACCTGAGCAGGCCACAGCCCCGAGCTGTCCGGTTCTGCCACACAGCGCCCCACCCCGAGAGGGAGGCATCTGTTGTGACGGTTTCCCGACGGGATGCAATGGAACCCATGGGCATGCCCTGGAGAAGAAACGATCTGTCCCTCCATGGAGCCAGAGCAAGTAGGCAGCGGCGTGAAACCTTGAGTCTCCTGTGCCGGTGCCACCTGACATCCAAATGAAAGCTGTGCAGCCACCTCTGGAGGGGGCGTAGCGACAGCAGTCCTAGAGGAACCACTGTAGCGGCAGCCGTCAGTTTCCCTAGGAGGCGCAAAAACTCCACATAGCGCAACAGCCTGCCTTCCCGAAACAGGAGAAGGAGGCGGAGGATGTCGTCCACCCGCTGTGGCGATGGACAGGCCTTCATGGCGACTGCATCGAGAGACACACCGAGAAAGACTGTGCTCTGCGATGGCACCAGGCAACTCTTCGTGAGATTCACCCGGAGACCCAGGCGGGCCACATGGGAGAGAAGAAGTGTCGTGTCCAGGGCCACCTGAGACTGGGATGGTGCACAGATGAGCCAGTCGTCCAGATATGGCAGGATCTTCATGCCCCGCGACTGTAGGGGTGAGAGGGCTGCCGCCACACACCTGGTGAACACCCGTGGGGAAAGGGAGAGGCCAAACGGGAGCACCCTGAACTGAAAACGACGCCCCTGGAAAGCAAACCGCAGAAACTGTCTGTGGTGTGGTGCTATGGGGACGTGAAAGTAGGCATCCTTCAGGTCTACTGATGTAAACCACTCCTCCCTGGCAACAGTACGCAGAACCTCTGCGGTGCTTAGCATGTGGAACCTCAGGACCTTCAGGGACCTGTTTAGACCCCTCAAGTCGAGGATAGGACGGAGTCCGCCGTCTTTCTTTGCTACTAGAAAGTAAGTCGAGTAGAACCCCCCGGGTTGCAACAGGGGATCTACTGGCTCGATGGCACCCTTGTCCAGGAGGGCGGAAAGCTCCTGGGTGAGGGCTTGGGCTTTGGCCGGGTCGTGCATGATGGTCATCTTGACCCGGCCACAGGCTGGGGGGCGGCGTCGGAACTGAAGTTTGTACCCATGGGTCAAGGTGGAAAGCACCCACGGGTCCCTGGTGGAAGCAGCCCAATAGCTGAGCTGCTGCTGGGAAAAACATCCGACGACCGGCCCCTGAACCTCAGCGCCGGGTCCCCCGGCCTCTAAAGGTCTTGGGGAAACGACGGGCAGCCGCTCAGGGGCCCGAAAGGCCTGTGCCTGCTGCTGAGCAGGCTGTGGACCTGGGCGCTGAGACCTAAGGTAGCCACTGGGGTGAGCCTGTGGGTGATAGCTGCGCTGTGGGGCAGCTGAAAAACCTCTAGGCCTGCTAGGAGGAGGCACACTCCTTTGAAGCACAGATAGATGCTCGCGAGTCTTCCTGGCCTGGATTGTTCGCTCAAGCACCTCTAGAGCTGCAGAGCCAAACAGCTCCCCAGGTTCCACTGGAACACTGCGGAGGGTTCTCCTGCACACCTCAGTGAGAGGAGACTGTGCCAACCAAACCTGGCGGCGAGCCTGGACGAGAGTGGACATCACCCGCCCCAACTCCCTGGACATCAGTGCGAACGCCTGCAGAGAAGCGTCACAGAAATCGTGGGCCGGAGCATCCACTGCAACCTCCTGCAGGGATGCTGACAGAGCGAGCATCAGGTGGGACATAGAATTGCCCATGCGTCCCATGCGTGCCGCTGCATCATAGGCTTTGGAGAGCAGATCATCCTACGGCTTTGGAGAGCAGATCATCCCGTAACCCGACACTGGGGACGAGGACACCTCGCATCCGGTCTTAGAGCCTCATCAGGCGAGACAATTAGAGCGGCTATGGTCGGCTCAACTGCTGGCATGCGGTCCAAACCAAACTTGGGTGCATCCTGCATGGCTGCCAGGGTCCGACCGTCGGATGTTGCATGAGAGAGGGCTCTAGGATCCCTCCAGCATGCATGCAACTCCTTCAGATACTCCTCCGATGGAGGCACGGTAAAGCTGGCGGGGGCTGGGCCACGCCTGAAGAAAGCACTGGCCGGAGCTGGCTGCGCTTGCGGCACGTCTAGCTGCAGACTGGCCAGGGCCATACGAATGATGGCTCCCATTGAGTTGTCCTCAGAAGCACCAGTAGAGCTGCGGGTCGAAGGACGGGAGCACGCTGCGGAGGCACGGGAGGCTACATCCTGTAGAACCCCATCCGGCTCGTATTCAGCAAACTCGGCAGCTGACGCTGCCAGAGAAAGCACATCTTCCTCCGGCTCCAAGGTGGCTGCCGGAGGAGCAAGAGCACCTGGCTCCCCTGCACCAGTCCCAGCCTGAAAGGCTAGGAAAAGGGACTTCATGCTGTCGAGCTCCGCTGTTAATTGGCCCACCTTGGAGGCAAGCCCGGACTCCCTAACCTTCTTCCTAGAAGTCTTCATTTGTCGGCCTTCGCCGACAAATGTTGCCGGGATAACAGCCCAGACAGTCAGCGGGCGCACTGCTACTAACTACAAGGCTAACTATAACTATGAATGCTGGGAGCGGGAGCGAAAACACTGCCTTCACCAATTAACACAAAGCGGGCACAACCGAGTTGGCACCAGGGTAAAAAGTACATAAGCCGGGAGTGGGAGCGCACGCACTGCCGTCACCAATAGCCACAACTTGAAATTAAGTGATAAGCGCAGTACAAACGCCGGTAGAAATTAAATGATAAGCGCAGTACAAACGCCGGGAGAGGGAGCGGGTACACTGCCTTTACCGAAACACGAAATTATACCACAAAGTAAACTTATCCAGCCGAGGGAAATGCGATCCACGCAATCCAAACCTCTCGGCGGGTCTGTCGCGGCCTTTGGAGAGTGAGTGGCTCACGGCTCCGACAATATGTCGCAAGGCCACCAGCAACGAACGATCAAGATAACAATATCCACTTAGCTTTTAGCTAGCAAGGTGATACGATACCTGCAAAGCGAGAAGATGAAAAGGAACAGATCCTCTGATGTCACCGGAAGATATAGGCTGTCCGGAGCTCATCAGGGGTCACAGGTGACTTTGTTGATATTAGGTACTCGAACTGCGCATGCGCGAGACGGATAAATCCAGTGCTTGAAGCACCGCCTCTGGCGGTCAGTAAGGATGAAATAGAACAAGTGTCAATAGCAACAGCAAAATAACCTGTTTGGCAATGGCAGAAAAGATTTGGCATATTTTTCATGGGCGCAACCCACATACTCAGCGCTGCTGCTCATCCTACAAATGCATGTTCCTTACAAATGGGGCACCATTTGAAAGGGAACTAAACAGGCTTTCCAACGGTATAAGATTTATTGCCAAAAAGCATTGTTACCACAGAGAAATAATCTACCAAACACAAATTTCTTTACTTTTTGTGCTAAGTTTATATTATTGTCCTGTACTATCCAACAAGGAATAGCACTTAAATATAGAAATAAAATCCACACGTAAATGCTATCCATAACAATAAGAGTAGCCCCCAGAGTGGTTGCTGGTAGAGAGCCCACCGGAGCGGGGGAGGTGGTAGGGGGCCGTCACTCACCATAGGCCGTCATGGTGCCCACGTAGGGCCCGTCCATCACGCTCTGGTTCTCCTCGGCCAGGGCCTTGATGTAGCGCTTGCTGAGGTCCAGGATCTGCTGGCGCAGCATGGTGCTGCTCTCGTGGCTGGCACGCTGCTGGATGGTGAAGTGCAGCAGCATCATGCCCCAGATGAAGCCGAAGCTGACCAAGAAGAAGCCCAGCTTCTGGGAAGACAGCTTCCACAGGAAGGGGGTGGCCATGGCAACAATCTCTTACCCCCTGCTTCTGGGGAGGCTGGGTGGGGGGAAGGGAGGGGGGGAGGGGGTTAAGGGGAGGATGAAGGGAGGCTGAGGTCCAGGGGAGAGGGTGGGAGGGGGAGGGGGGCAGGGGGAAGATAATCAGGAGGGGAGAAGGGGCATGGTTGGGTGGGTGTCCGAGGCAACAATGGTGGCTGTTGTTGGTGGTGGCGGTGTGGGAGTTTGGTGTGGAGGCCTCACGGGTACGCTCTCCTTCTCAGGGCCATGGTTATCTCTCAGGCTCATCCCAGGAGGCCGGCTGCAGACGCTGGCTGTATTCTGCCGAACCAAAGACAGGAGATAAGAAGCTTTAGCGGTAAACCTGAGAGCTCAAGGGCTGCTGGACAGAGGAAAGGAGAGGAGGGTCTTCTATTGGATTGATGCTGCCCAACATAACATGTTGTGTACTAGAAAGGTGTGGGTGAATTCACCAGACAGAGGCTTGGTTTTCAACGAAGGTGGTCTCACAGACAGGTAAGATGCGTGTGTGAGGCTTTGAGCCTAGCACAGCTGTTGATCAAAGACATGTAATGTATTGGGACACAAATTGTGTTTTATTGCTGACCACCAACTCTCCTTGAAATGAAAAATATTATCACATTAAGCTCAACCCGTTATTGGAATTAAACTGTATGGTTTTATAGGGCTGCTCGATTATGGAACAAATCATAATCACGATTATTTTGGTCAATATTGAAATCCCAGTTATTAAAACGATTATTTTTGAGCTTGAAAATATGTATTTATTAATTGGGTTTGATCCCCAAAGTCTGCGGTTGTGGTTTACTCCAGTCTGTTAGCCTGGGAGACATCCTGGTCCAAGGCAGAGGACCCTCCTCTCCCTCGTCTCCTTATTAAAGTAACCAAGAAGCCTTACCCTGTTGTGGCCTGTCTAAATAATTCAAATCCACGAGGCACTGCTCTGCGTATTGGTGCCGTCAACGACAGTCAATTGTCAGCTGCCAGAGTAATGCCCTACGAGGGCCTCTTGAAATACAGGCTGTTGAGTGCCAATATTTAAATGCAATGAAACTGGACTTCGGTCCAGTTACATTACAATACGACTTCGATCCCCAATGTCCTCCAGTCTACAAGCAGGTGCTCGGTTCCCCCTGCCAGCTACTTAATGACATGGAGAACACTTTGGGCTGGGCGGTATATCGATATTTGAAATATATTGATATTTTTTCAAACGGGATATGGAACGAGATGCTATCGTCAACATTGATATAGTTAATTTGCGTTGAAAGTACAGCGCATTTGCTCCAAAAAAAGCCATTCTGAGCCACGCCTGCCGCCTGCTAGTGTTGACAATATCAGTATATATCTTGTATCGGCCTTCTGCTTGAAAATATCGAGGTATGACTTTGGTCCATATCGCCCAGCCCTGAGTACACTGCAAGGTCATTTAGATTAAAGCCCCCAAATGGCTAGTAAAAAATGACGTATGGTGAAATCTGCTAGTCGACATCAAAATGATCACATGCCCAACGTCAACCAAGTAAAGTAATATCTTTGCATGCTAGCTTAAAATGTGAACCATTAATGTCAGTGTCCACTCCCCCCTCACATGAAGCCCACAGTGGGCTAATGTACAGTAAGAAAGCATATTCAGTGACTTGAGAATTTAAAACACATTCCTTTTATGTTTTAACTAACACCAATAACTTCAATAGGCACTCTGAATTAACTAGTTATTAAAATGTATCACTATGAATGAATGAATATTGAAGCATTCCTGCTGAACTGTGTACAGGATTCCATGTTTCTGTGATAATCAGCAAGTCCATATCATTGAGGAAACCATCCACTGAACTCCAACGTTGGATTATCTGACAGAACATTATGACTGCCTGTTCCAGCAATATGTCAAAGTCATCCTATGATTCTGGCAACAACAATATATTTGTTGAAAACAATGCTGTTGACCCACACACCACAGTCGACTCACGTTTGGCTAAGGTGAGATTTTAGGAGGCAACATAATGGTTCTATAATTGATGAACGGCTTACGAACATGTCATTGGCTTGAGGCACCAGAAAAAAAAAAAAATTCTGCATGCAAATCAAAGCCAAGATTGAAATAAAGAAAATAAAGAATCTCTCATCTGCATTTAATCAGTGCAGCTGTAAATTGTTTGTGTGGAGAGAGGATTTATGCAGTCCTTTCCATCTTCGAAAGCAATCCTCCAGTCCGAGCCACTTGGCCCAAGTCCTAAGTGAGTTGAACTGCTTGTTGTGTGTAACAATATGGTGTTTTACACAGCTCAAAATGCTTTTTGGAAAGTGCTTGAAATTCAAAATGAAACAAGGGATTCACTTACACTTAAAGAGTCAACTTGTAATGCATAAACATGCCAAATCACAAGTCACAGACCGGAAAACTAAAGTCATTGAGATGTACTATTATTGGTCAATTTTCAGACCAACTCAACAGCTCAACAGAACCACTCATAAATATGTTGAAAAAATAGTTTGTTAGTCTGAGTTCCCAAGATTTGACCCCTTATTTACTTTCATATTTGTTTTTACCATTGTTTTTCAGAGAGAAATAAAGCAGTATGCTGTAGAAAAGACGGCAGAAGTTCCAGAAGAAGAAAAAATTATCACAAAAGAAAATAAAGCAAACTTAATTTTCTATCTGATAAGTCCCAAACAAAATGGTGGTGTTGGAGTGAAGGTAGAATTACATTAACAATCTCAGTGCTGGGACATGCCCTTGGGCAGCGGCAATATGCAATATGCTGTGCTGATGATAAGATCAGCCTATGTCTTGTTCACTTGGGACTGTGTTCCAGAGCAGCCAATGCAGACAGCTGGCTTTGAATAAGAAAACTGAAGACAAGCCCCATCATCCCAACAAGCAAACCATTTTATCAAAAATATAAAAAATGAAGAGGTTTGCAGAAACCATCGCAACGCTACCTAGATGCAAAAAAAAAATTTGGGTTGTCATGGCATCTTAAAAATTCCAGAAGGTTTACCCAGCCAAAAATTTGGGTCAACATTTTGAGGAAAGACATTTGCTTCCAATTCGTCATGGCTAGTTCCAGTTTATTTATTTATGTATGTTTAATTGCCAATCTTAATAAGCGCCATTTGCTTCTACATTGGTCGGGTTTATTTGCAACCCAGTGTTGTCGTGGTCAGAGGCGTTAAGGCTCTGGAGGGGAGAAGGAGTCTAGCAGATTCCTCAGAAGTCGGTTTCGTGGCCACTTTCAGACATCTTCCAGATGTCTAATTCTGGATTGGAGTCGGTCTTTGGCGGTGTGCCCATTGGCCGCAGCACTGCGTTTGCCAGGAGAAGAAAAGGCCTGGCAGTGCTGACAGCCAGGCTGGAGCTGCAGAATATATAATCGATTCTTCGCCACCTGAGCTGCGCAACAACCTGGCGAATAAATCTTTCATCTCATAAAAAGACTGTGCTTAGGAGGTTTGCTGACAGATATACAGAAGGTAAGGAGGAAACAGAGAAATCCCTTTGCCATCGGTTGGCTGAATTGGCAAAGCTAAGGAAGGGGGTGGGGTTAGGCATGTAAAAAAACCGAAGGGTAATTTTTTAATCGGTCAAGATTGGGCATTGTCTCGCTTTTAAAAGGAAGGTGTCATAACTGGGGATAAAAGTTATAAGCCAATTAGACCAATGCCTCCAGCTTTTTGAAAGCATTATTCTGTAATACACATTCCGGCAATTCAGCAAACTTGATATGCTCCCGGCAAATTATGACCTCTCCTAATTTACGCCTTCCTGAAACCTCCCCTTCGCTTTACATCTTAGTGGCTGTTTCCTGTTCCTGCACATGACAACGGTAAAGGGAGACGAGGCCTCCAAAGCATTCTCAATGGAGTTAAATTTAAAATCAGTTCAGTTAATAAAAAGGTATCATGAAAATTATAATAAAATACATGGTTCTAATCTTAGCGAGGACTCGAGTACTCCTTGCCCATCTTGGTCCGTGATTTGTCCACAAATGTATACATCAATGTATTGATATATATAGTTTGTTACTTGACACAGGGTATATGCAGGAATCATAAAGATGAATTTAATACCTTTTTTACTACCTCCACAATATTATTTACTACCAACACGACATCAAGCAGCAGGGTGGGGGTATGCAAAGCACCACTTACTACTTGCTATAAGGTATAAATGTCCACTTCTGTGATCCCTGTAGTCCTAGTGCTGCTGCTGCTAGCACCGCAAAAAAAAGACAGAGAGTAGAGGACTGCACTCCCGTGGGACAAAAAATGAAAGCTCATTGCGGGTGTGGGCGGGATGATAGAGGTGCATTTGCAGGTGCGGGCGGGATGATAAACTGCACTCACGCAAATAAAATATGAGGGTAAAGTAAAATATACAAATTATCATGAAGCCCTCATCAAAAAGCAAAACCTACTTTTCCAACAACTTTTCCTTCATGGTCGAAGCAGCAGTTGTTTCTTTTACCTTTCATTTTTCATTTAGACGTGCTGGTACCGACCTGCAGAGTTTTTATTTTTTATGTGACTTAATAATATCATAGATGCGGGCAGGAGCGGGTCTAAAAATGACAGTTCTTTGCAGGAGCAGGTGGGAGCGGTACTGTACAAGGTGGGAGCGGGACTGAATATTGTGTCCCGCGCAGACCTAATAGAGAGCTGTTCCCCCTTGGCACGAAGCCGCTGCTCCTGAATGCTCGAAGCGTTAAATGCCGTTCCATGTCAAATTGATCGTTTTTTTGCACAACAAGCAAAAAGCTTCTCGGCCATTTCCCATTATGGGTTTCAGCCAGTCTTTAAATGTCGGGTCGTCAACCCACTTTTGTGAAAACTTGCATTTACCCATTCTCTCAGAGCTAGAAACTCAGCCATACAGAACTCTAAATGGAAAAGGCGGAAAATGTTGCTGGTGTCACACCGAATTCTGCAACCCACCGAAAAGTGTGACCCCAGGGGGCGCTGTTGCACATTTTCTGCAACACACACATGTGCATTATAACAAAAACATAAATAAAACATAAGGATCTCCGGTGGGTCTTTTTCTTGATACTAACATTAATTCTAAACAGCATTTTACACAGTAGCCTATAATAGGAAATGCTCAAAGGTAAATCAGCGTAATTTAACCATGACTTTTTTTTATGGGTAAAGAAGCAACGGTGAAGGACCGTACTAAATGTCCTATCTGTAAAATGCTTCTCAAATCAATCAAATGTATTTATTAAGCACCTTTAATAAAAAGCTAAATGGTTGGGAGAAGATCTTATGTTTTATGTATGTTTTTCTCATGCCTGTCTATGCTTCAAACTCGTGCATATTGCAGAAAATATGCAACAGCGTCCCCTGTATCGTCCCCTCGAATTCAATTCCTGTAATGGTTCACTTGGAATATTCGTCTTCCAGCCCCTTTACACACCACAGCTATCCTCCATAGGACTGACCGGTGAGGTGACCACCTCTAACTCTTCTGAACCTCCGGACGAAGGAAACACAGATGGATCCTGAAAGCGGTAATAACGTCCCTAAGCTAAAACTTTGCTCAGAGAGAAACTTGCACCCTTTGTTCCTTGCTGGCTGAAACACTAGAGGAAACTTTTACAGCTTAAAAAGCCCCACAAATTGTTAATGAAGCTAACTGCCACAGGTGGAAACTTACTCTGTCGCGCTGACCTACCGTATTCACTCACTGCTACGAGAGGAGAGGGGAGGGGCTTGAAACCTACCGATCTGCTCGCAGGGCGAAATGACATCACACTACGCTGCATGTCATTTAAAAAAAACTTTATGTCTGTCCGTCTGTGTGTGTGACTTAAGACAATGGCGGAGACATTGCGTGTGTGTCTAGCCTCGTTTACACGGACACTCCTAATCCAATTCAATTTTTAAACGGAATTGATCTATTCCTATCATGCAATCCGAATTTACTGTATAGATGGCAACTACAAAAGTGGTCAGCGTACGTCCGTATGTCTCTCGCGTACAATCGTTTTGTTGGTCTGGACTTATATGATATGGATACATTATATGTACAACATTATCATGCCTATTACACGGCTCCTTGCCAAAACAAAATAGCCAGATTACTTTATTTATTCTGTAGGAAATTATTTATGAATTATTTGTACGTTTGATCGACACAGGAAGTAACAAATGAGGGATTGGGATTGTGCCCACTACCCTAAATGACGTATTACAGATCTCCCACACCAGAACCGGTCCAAGGTGAGCCAAACTAGTCTATTTGGCCCCCAAAGGAGACATGACACTGGGCGATATGGCCTGCTGGCGTGGATATGGAGGTGAGCTAGCATCTTCATGGCTTTACTCACATTAGCCTCACCTCTTAATAATTCATTAGGGTAGTTGAGAATTGACGGGCGGCATCACGGCTGCACCGCTTGACTGGTGGAAGCTTGGCTATAAGGACCGGAATAAAAAACAAATTCCCTGCCTTCTGACGGGATCATCAAAATACAGACTGGTACCTAGATCTGGATGTCAAAGCTGACTCTGTGCAGTCATAGCTGACGAAGGGGGGAGGAAGAGGTCATCTGCTGCCCAAACGCCACAACAAATAGATTTGGACTAATTTTATCAGTAATGGATGTGATAGTAAAGCCTGGATAGAGGAATACTGATTTGATCACCCAGATCTGTACCGTCCTTTAAGTCCACCTGAACTTGATGGAGAATAGGGTGAATCGGAGGGACCAGGACCTGTGAAACTATTTTCAGGGTCATCATTGTCTTGTATATTAATTATAACTGATGAGATGGCTTGCTTAAGCATGTCAGCTGCAACGAAAACACAATTCTGACTATACGTCTTCAACTGTTGAGAAAATTTACAATCTAATCTTTTACTAGCCCTGTTAAAGATCTCTATGTTTACCGTTAACGACATCTTTGAAAAAAGATAAAAGAAACAAAAGGTTATGCTATAGATGCTTTCAGTCAGCTCACGTGTTTGGATGATTCAAGACCAAACTCTTAATACATTACATCATGTTTACGAGGGGAGCAGAGGTCAACCTTGGCTGAGAACCAGGACAATGCTGGGGTTGTTTACCTGTGAGGCAGAGTCATTCGAAGAACATATGGAAAACATGTTTACTGCACCACGGCAACAATGCAAATAGGCAGGGTGGCTAAACTCAGACCGAGGGTGGGATATGATTAACATTGTTATCAATGGTTCCCTAAATGTGACGACATGGTTCCACCTTAGCAAGCTTCACTGTACATGATAAACTACTATCTCACCATGTTGTTGTTGAGTCAGTTGATGAATTAGTGTATAAAATAAAATTGTACATGAATGCATCGGATTCATGGATATATTCCAGCTACAATACCAACAATTGCACAAGCATACATAGTAGTCAGTGGTTTGAAACTGTGTGGCAAGCATCTGTGAGCACCACCTGACCAGGGCTTCTGCTCACCAA
Source organism: Melanogrammus aeglefinus (assembly GCA_900291075.1). Lineage (NCBI taxonomy): Eukaryota > Metazoa > Chordata > Actinopteri > Gadiformes > Gadidae > Melanogrammus > Melanogrammus aeglefinus. The sequence continues at coordinate 34,185 of OLKM01002506.1, forward strand.
CTGGTATGCTGCGTCTGTTCCACTGTCAGACCGGGCATAAATCCCAGATCTGTATCCCCTGTAGAGGCCTTGTGGCGCACACACACACACACACACACACACACACACACACGACTGTTCCCCAGAAACGCTATGGGGTACAATGGAAATTTAAGGCACTAGACCAGAGGTAACTAAATGGTGGACTCCGGTTTGGACCGAGTGACAGTTCTATCTGGACCGCAACACATTTCTAAAAAATTGAGAAATTAATAAAATTGACGCAGCGTTCTTTTCAACCGGCGCGGCTATAGATCTTTGTCGCAGCTTGTCCAGCTTAGGCACATACTTCATAAGGTCATAGCGCTTCACGCTACTCAGCCATTCAAAGCGATTGTTTAGAGTGTGTGGAAAGAGGCGGGTAATTGTGGAAAGGGCTCGCTAGAGAGAAAGAGAGAGGATCAGAGAGAAGATAGAAAGAAACAGCTAGCAAGAGGAGAGATAACAGCATGTCGTGCTCAAAGATAAGAAAAGTAGACAGAAAATAGGTCTTCATTCTTCCCACTGCCAGTAGTAAACCAGTCTGTCTCAGATATTCCGAGACCTTGGCGATCATAAAAAGTGGCAATGTGAAGCGCCACTATGAAACAAAGCACAGGTATTTTGAGCAAACATACCCACTGAAGTCAGAGGTGAGGGCATGGAAAATAAAAAAACTCAGATCCAAGTATGATCGGTGCACCGGAATACTCACATTCGTTAACGGCCGAGCAACGTGCAAACGAATGTTCACTAAAGGTAACATGGATTTTTGAGTCAACATAAAAAGCAATTTACTGACAGAGTCGTTGGTAAGGAGTGCATGAATGCTGTTGATGAAACATTACTTGAGGGTAAACAAAAAGATGAGTTGTGTGAAAAAAAAAAATCAAGCAAGTCCCAATGTCTGCTCAAAAAACATCAAAAAAGACATTAACAGAGGATGTACTGGCGCAGCTTGATGCAGCTATTCAGAGTGGACCATCTGTTGATGAATCTACAGATATCACTGATAATAGAATAGAATAGAAAGCCTTTTATTGTCATTGCACGAGTCAAGTACAACGAAATTTTTAGTAAGCTTTCCCAATTGGTGCATTCGAGAAATAAATAAATATATAAATAGAACAAGAACAACAGTATACCAAATAGAAATGTAAATAAAAATGTAAAATAAATAAATAAATAATAAAGTAAAATAAAGTAAAGTAATGCCCAGCTTCTGGTGTATGTTAGATTTTTCCACAAAGAGAAGAAAGAACTCTGTGAGGACCTGTTAGGTGTAACATCACTTTAGACACATAAGAGGAGAGGACATATACAAGGGCAAGACCATAAAGGAGATGCTGAGAAAGAGGGGGATGGATCTGAAAAAAGTGGTCTCAATCACCACAGATGGATCCCCTGCCATGGTAGGAAGAGAGAGGTCTGTGGCATGGATGAAAGAGGACAACACTGTTCTCATAGCTTACCACTGTACAATCCATCAGTCTGTTCTGTGCGCTAGTCTGTCAGAAGAGTATGCTGAAGTGATGAATACAATGATGAAACTCAACTTCCTCAGAGCATCCTCATCCCATCAACATCGCCTGTTGAGCGAATTCCTGAAAGAGGTTAATGCAAATGCCGAAGACTTACTACTGCACAAAAACATAAGATGGCTCAGCAAAGGCAGGTTGTTGGAAGGCTTTTGGTCCTTTCGTAAAGAAATGGCCGCTTTCTTAGTGCAGCTCAAGAGTCAGAAGGCAACAGTTTTTACTTTTTTTGCAAGATGAGAGCAAAATGGATATTGTTACTTTTTTGGTAGACATCCCATCACACCTTAATGAACTAAATTTAAAGCTACAGGGCAATTAGAACTCTGTTTGTGATTTGATGACCGCTGTCCGCTCCTTCCAGAGGAAAATGGAAGTGTTCAAGGAAGATCTTCAAGGAGACTGAACACTTCCCAAACGTCCAGGAAGATTCAGGGAGAGAGAGATGTTTCTCCTCATGTTGACTTCATAGAAAGGCTGATTGGAAACTTAAAAAAACGCTTTGAAAGCTTCGGCCTGGGAAAGCAGCTCCTTCTGCTCATTCAGAATCCATTCCTCATCACAGATGTCATAGGATTTTCAAAGGAGGTGACACAGACCTTCACGTGGGCACATGCTGGATCTCTCCAGATGGAACAGATTGATCTGCAAGCAAATGTTGCACTAAGAGAACAATTTGGGGTAACTAACGATGCCACTTTCTGGCTACAGAAAGTTATTTGTTATAATGCTCATATTTGCTCAAAAATCGAAGCACCTTGTTTAAAAAAAAAGACAGTTTGAAAGTTATTTTTTGCGGTAAAATTTGTGATACAGTTGGCCTACGGTTATTCATGATTAGGCTGTTTAATTACTTTACTTCATGTTTAATGTGTCTGTATTGAAAATGTTCAATAAATAGTTGAAATTTTATTGAAATGTACTACTTTGTTACATATACCCCTGAATCATAGCGCAAGTTAGACATTTGGATGGTTCAGTTTGAGTCAGTGGAGCTCTTTGAATTCTAATTGGGTGCACTAGACTATTAAAGGTGCACTATTAAATGGAAGTAAGGACTATAGCATATCGATAGACAAGAAGACTTGGATTTAGAGACAAGGTGTACTACCAGATAATAAGCAGGTTGCTTAGCTGAAAGACCATGCAAAAACCGTCAAACCCTGATAGGAAATTATTTTAAAACCATAATTGTGCTTGCATAGTACAGATCTGTGAAAAAAATAAAACTTGCTTGGATTATTGTAATGAGACCACAGGCATTTCATATTATGGCTTAAAATAGACCTTTACTGTACTACGGACTTTATTCTGGGGTCAAGTTATATTCTGTATCACTTTTAGGTAGAATTAAAAAAAAGGATTGAACACACATGGGCGGTATGGGAGTGATTACACATAGCTAAATAAATAAGGAATGGGTACAGTCAAACCCGTCCTGGTCAAACATGGAGTGAGAACAAGGGCCCTTATTCACAGAAAGGCCAACTGTTTGGCAACGAGGCCCTCCGCCTCTTATCCTACCCAACCCTCATCCTCTCCATCTCCCTCTCCTCCCCTCACTCCTGTTCCAAACTATCCACCACTAAGAAAACAGATAAATAAACACCATGTTGGCTGGCCAGCAGTGTGCCGCAGTAGTTAAGCTCCTTCTCCTCCAAATTCATAATCCCTGAGTTACCGTCCAAAAGGCCCATGTAAGACTTCTTTAAGCAGCCAGCGGTGTGGGGAGTGGGGGCAGGGGCCCATTTGCCACCCCTTCAGTATGGCAGCTCACAGTTTACCATCACCTCCAGAATAACGGCCATCTAGGACGTCGACAGCAATGATAGTGGCCGTGTGTGTGTGTGTGTGTGTGTGTGTGTGTGTGTGTGTGTGTGTGTGTGTGTGTGTGTGTGTGTGTGTGTGTGTGTGTGTGTGTGTGTGTGTGTGTGTGTGTACACATCAACCAACAGCCAGGATGACAAAGGCACAAGATGTAACTCGCATAAACAAATCAGAATGTATTTCATAATCTCATTACAAGAAGATAAATGCTCAGCGATGCTGGGAGCTAAGTGATTTGGGAAGTTGTGTGGAGCCCTACATTAAACATGATGTCAGTGTGTAGAACGACCCCACGGCCACCTTGCGTCACACCTCAGAGAGATTAGAGGCATGTGCCAGACTTCGTTTCATGGATGAGCTCACCGTTGGGAGACGGCGACAATTCTATAAGGTGACTCTTGTAGACTGCGCTAACCACACAGTACGTTCATATAATTACACAATGGATCTCAACTGTACGCAACTATACAGCCACATGAGACAAAAGGGGTTCATACATGTAGAAGAGATAAAGATGTCCGATGTATGTGGTAACCTGGAAGGTCTCCCATCAGAGTTGCCAAGTCTGTTGACAAAAGTCAACGATGAATCATCGTGTTCTCTGCCAAGTACAAAAATAGCCATAGTGTGACCCGTATTACCTAGTGAATAACGCACACATTTTTAGGAGGCTTTCTCAAGAGTTTCCTGGCAACCTGTCTTCTCCCCCCCCCCCCTGGCTGTCAATGCATGATACTGATCGTGATCAGGATGGAATACATTAAGACATCACACACACACACACACACACACACACACACATACAACACACACCACACACACACACACACACACACACACACACACACACACACACACACACACACACACACACACACACACACACACACACACACACACACACACACACACACACACACACACACACACACACACACAGCTGTGTGCAGCCCGGCTAGCCTCGCGCTAGCTCTCTCCCGAGCCGTCCGTACAGGACCAGATGTGAGCTCGCTCCGACAGACCTCGCGCGCTGCCTGTTAGCCCAAAGACTACCACGCATCCCCCCTGCCGCCGTTCACCGCCACACACCCGTCACCAGGAGCCTTACTTCGCAGGTCGTCAGACACGTTAATGAGCCGTCTCCTTGGTGTACTCCGCACCACCGCCGCAGTGTAGCCCGATCCCCGCGAACAAACACAGAGCACGCGCACTGCGTAAACGTGATGTTTAGAGAGCACCAAGCCCTCCGAGCCGTCCGCCGCCTAATGTCGTGGTCTTACCTTTCAGAAAATATTCATTTATCTCGAAAAACGTCGGTGATAAAGGAGGAAATCCGAGGGGCGGAGGGGAACGACGCGGCGCACAGCTTCTCGAGACCGCGGGGAACGGTTTCTGTTCAGCAGCGCGAGCGTTGTTGTGCGCTAGCTCCGCCCACTTTGATGGGGATCCTCTGCGTTCACACTCCAGACAAAAACGTAAAATATGACGTTTGATTTGGCTAACAGAAACCCCACGACGACTTAATGATAGGAAATATTACTCGATATTTATGTTATTCGAATGCAGGCAGAACACAGAGCTTATGTTATTGTTTATTGGTTTTTGTTAGTCCATTTGGATAACCATTCAGGTGATTGTGTTTGTGGACTTTCTCCTGGGTAGCCCTGATAGTTGACTTTTATTTGAAAAAAAAATCACAAACTCAAAACGTTTTGTAAATATAGAACAAAAAAATACTCATTGTGATTCCCATAGTTATACCATGATCAGGATAAAGAGGTACAAATTAATTAAAAATTCATATAAATGAAAATCATTAGATCCTCAGCAGTATGAGTTATGTATAACTAAATGGGATGCCCTGTGACTAGTTCTTAATATAGAAAGAAGGAAATACAAGAAAACATTGCCTTAACGGTTGTACTAGGAAGCTGACTTCTGTAAGGCCTACTGTCGACATCCTCGCACGCCAAACGTAGGAAAAACATTCAGGACAGTCCCTAACGGGTCTCTGTCAGGCTTGTGTTTGTCGCCATCTTCCGGTGGACCACATGTTCCACACGTTAGGGAGAGGAAGTTTAAAGATCACATATCGTGCTTTTTTAGGGTTAATCAGAGGCGGAGTTGCCGTCGGGACGATCGGGAGATTTCCCGGTCGGCCGGCCGCCAAGCGAAGTCAGGTAGACCGGCGCACAATTATTGTGGGCGGCCGCGAGACGTCTGCAAGACTGCGGTCAAGTCAGCAATCACACAAATCTACGTGCGCTCCTACTCTAAACAGCCTTTGTGTGGTATCTCGCAACGTTTTCAAAATAAAAGCCTTCACCTACGTTTGTGTGTTTGTGGATCGATTTGATCGCTACCAGTGGCATGTACTACGAACATCGATTAGTGGGTTAGCGAGGTATGTTGCGCTCAAAGCCTGGAAAAGAAAGAAAGAAAGTCAATCTCTTATTGTCAAGAATTACTCCTGAGGCGTTTATCGTGGGAAGGCTTTTACTTCGAACTCGTTGCGGTACATACATCCGGTGTCTCTGGTGGCATTCCTATCACTGCTGTCTTAACGTACATTTCAATTACCGTACATGACATCTCCCCCTTTAAAGTGGGTTAATTATGAACACAAATCTCTTTACGTTTTATGTTAATCAGACAAACAAATAAACTTTCTCGTTATGAACATACATCAGCATCGCCAACATTAATGCCATTTTAGTACAACTTTGTCTTTTTTTTTTCATCTCACTTTTCCCCCTCTTTTTTTGTGTGTGTGTACCCCCCCCCCCCCCCCCCCCCCAAAGGGCCATATGTTCATCTACAGGTTCAAGCCTGTGTTGGTCGGATTGCACACTCGTCCAGATCTGGTCACAGTCTGACCGGGCATAGGGCTTGCAGGTGTAGCCACACTCTGACTGCTGGGGACAGTCTCTAACGTGTCAGAGTGGGTGTCTGTCCCTGTGTTCTCGCTGGTTGCTGATGATGAAGACTGGGGAACCGGTTCAGGTTGAAGGTGGCGACGGTTTCGCCGAAGCTCAGCTCCCTGCTGCGTCTTGATGATGTAAGATCTTGGAGTAATGCTTTCACTTGAGATCACCGCTGGCGGTGACCATGATTTCTCATGGTCCAACTTGGACCTAACCGCATCACCTGGCTGCAGGACAGGTAAGAGTCGGGCTCTGTGGCGGCGATTGTAGTAATAGGCCTGTCTAGCCTTTTCTTGCTCATCCCTCTCCTTCACCGCTGCTCTGCTGGGCCACTTAGGTTGAAGATTCTTCTCCAATGTAGGGATGTTGTTCTAATCTTTCTTCCCATTAACAGCTCTGCAGGGCTGTAGCCGGTGGAGGAGCACGGGGTGGACCTGTAAATCATCAGGGCCATCACTGGATCTGCTTGTTTGAGGATCTTCTTGGCCGTTTGGACGGCTCTTTCTGCATGCCCATTTCCCTGCGGATGATGGGGGCTGGACGTGCAGTGTCTGAAGTCAAGCTGTTTCGCAAACTCCTGAAACTCAGAGCTAGAAAACGGCGGCCCATTATCAGACACCACCTCGTCTGGAACACCAAACCTGGCGAAGATGGCCTTCAACTTCAGTATGACTTGTATACTGGTTGTGGAGGGCATGTGCAGTATTTCTATAAATCTGGAGTAATAGTCCGAGATAATCAGTTAGTTTTGGTGATTGTACTCACATAGATCCATCGCAATTCTCTTCCACGGACGATCTGGAAGTGGTGTAGCGATGAAAGTTTATTTTTGTTGTATTCTCTTCAGTTCATGGCACACCTGGCACGATGTAACAAGGCTGCTTATCTCTGTAGAGAGCCCGGGCCACCACACTGATGAGCGCGCCCTTTCCCTACATTTAGCCAGGCCCTGGTGGCCTTCGTGGATCTTCTGGAGAATCTCTTTTCTCATCGGCTGTGGCACGACGATCCTGCATCCTCTGAGGACAAGGCATTGTGCTCTGACAGCTCTGCTTTGACCTGAACATATTCTCTTATACTCACAGGCACTTTGCTGATGTGTTCTGGCCATCCAGCGTGAATGAACTTGATGACTGACTGCAGATTGGCATCTGATGCAGTTGCCATTTTGATCATATCCATTTTGCTTTGGCTAGCCGGGATTCCCCCCACTACACCAGCAACATAGCATGCCACATCGCTCTGAGTGTCCATCTCAGCACACGTGCTGCACAGCGGACTACGCGACAGGGTGTCGGCGACTACCAGAGTTTTCCCAGGAGCGTATTCTGCCACGGGGTTGAATCTCATTAGCCTCATGAGAAGACGCTGACACCGCAATGGTACATTGTCCAGGCTACGGCTGTTGATGAGCGGCACTAGTGGCTTGTGGTCCGTTACTAGTTTAAACTGACTGCTCCAGCCCGGTGAGATACCTGTAGAACTTCTCACACCGCCCACACGCCAGCCAGACATTCCTTTTCGATCTGGGCATAGCGTGTTTCCGCTTCTGTGAGGCGTCTGGAGCAATATACGATGGGTTTCTATTGCTGCCCATGGAGCTGAAGGAGCACCCCCCCAGTCCATAGCTGCTGGCGTCAGCAGACACAGACGTAGGCTTGCCCACGTCATAGTAAGCAAGAGCTGGCGCCGTCGTCAGTAGCTCTTTGGTTTGGTCGAAAGCAGCTTGTTGTGCCTGACCCCAAGTCCACATGTTCTTGCTTTTCAGGAGCTCATACAGCGGCTGTCCCACCGTGGACAGGTTGGGGATATATCTTCCCAGATAATTCACCATTCCCAAAATCCTTTTCAGCTCCTGTACGTTTGCTGGTGGTGGTAGCTGCCGTATAGCTTCGACTTTGCCCGGATTGGGCCATATTCCATCCTTGTCGATGATGTGCCCTACGAACCGCAGCTGGCTCTGCCTAATGGAGCACTTTTCTCGGTTGAGCTTCAATCCCGCCGTCTCAATGCACTGCATGGCTTTCTCTAACCGCTGGTCATGTTCGTTCACTGTGGCGCCATAGACGAGCACGTCGTCCATAAATATCTCTACCCCTTCTAACCCCTGCATTGTCTCCATCATCTTTCTCTGGAAAATTTCCGGAGCGCTCGTTATTCCGAAAGGGAGCCTTGCAACTGTCTGGATGCAGTGGAATCTGGAAAAAACCACTCGCTGCATCGAGTGACGAGAAGACAGTGGCACGACTTAGTTTTGCTATAATCTCATCTGTGACAGGCAGGGTGTACTGTTCTCTCTTAACAGCCACATTCAGTCTTTTGAGATCTACACAGATGCGAGCTTTACCTGTGCTCTTCTTCAAGACTGGCACCATGGGTGCGCACCAATCAGTGGGCTGTGTCACCTTCTCAATGATGCCATTTCTCTCCATTCTCTAGAGTTTCTCTCTGACTTTTTCTAACATGGGAGGTGGCACACGCCTAGCTGTGTGGACAGCGTATGGCTGAGCATTGTCTTTCAGTTGTATTCTTACAGGTTCAGTCTTTAGTGTTCCATGCTCACCGTATGCCTGTAGGTGCTCTGTGCTGCACACCGTTTCCTCCACTCTCCTCACTAGGTTCATCTTCACAGACAGTGGCCTGCTGAGATGATTGGTTACTGTGTGTCCACGAAGAACATAAGCTGTGTGGGGTGTCTCTTTCCTTTGTAGGCTACAGTGCTCTGGAACTGCCCTATGCACTGTAGCTCCCCACCTGGGCTATCCAATAGGATGTCTGCAGGCCCCAGTGGTGTTTTAGGTCTGAGTGAGTGATAGGTTTCCTCTCTGATGATGTTCACATCGGCCCCTGTGTCGACGGCCCATTGCTCTGATGACCCATCAGCAGCTTTGCTCACTGCCCCTAGGAAATACGACTGTTGCTGCTCAGTAACCTCACTCACTGCCTTCTTATTATTCCTGCACACTCTGCTCCAATGCCCAACTTTGTTGCATTTGTTGCCTGTGGTTTCACGCGCAGGGCAATTTTCATCCCTGCTATGACGCACTTTCCCACATTTTCCACATTCACCATTTCCATTATTTCCCCCTCTTTGCTTACCGCTATATTTCACGTTCTTGTTGAACTTGTGACTAACTTCGTGCACTGCTCCTGTTGCCTCTCCTTGCATGCTCATTTGTGAAGCGACCTCCTCAGACTGCCTGACGGTTTGTACGGTTACGGCCAGTGTCAGGTCCTTCATTAGCTGAAGTTTTCGCGAGACGTCTTTGTCAAGTATTCCAACAACGATTCGTCGTGAATATTCTCCTCCCTACTCGCACCGAAATCACAATGGTCTGAGAGTTCATACAAAGCCCTGATAAAAGTCTCTGCTTTTTCTCCCGGTCTTTGCAGACGTTGGTGGAAACATGCCCGCTCATGAATCACGTTCCTTCACGGTACAAAGTACCGTCTCCTTCCTCGGCAAACGTGAACGAACGAAACACATTCTCTGACTCGCTGCCCATTGCATAAATGAGGCTGCTCACCTGCACCGCGCCATCTTCCTTGTCAAGTTTGGTAGCAGTTCTGAACCTCACAAAACGCTGCTTCCAATCAGGCCACTCGGCAGGCTTGTCGAATGAAAAGTTTGTCGGGGGATTAAATTTAGCCATGACTCTCCTAGTCTTGCGCTTCTGACACCATGACAAGAATTACTCCTGAGGCGTTTATCGTGGAAAGGCTTTTACTTTGAACTCGTTGCGGTACATACATCCAGTGTCTCTGGTGGCATTCCTATCACTGCTGTCTTAACGTAAATGCCACAGTATATGCGCAGACACATTTCAATTACCGTACATGACACTTATAGCGTCGCTGTATCACCATGGTGACTTGCGCTCTCAACCAAACCTGGTCGGGAGCATGGGTCAGGAGCAGGTTACTCGGTTTTCAGTCTATCAGGTTAGATCGGCACTGCGCAGCTTCCTAGCCCCTCCTTTGACAATGGCGTCACCATTACTGGGTGTCCTTGTGGACCTCGGAGCCCGTATCGTAAAGGGGTCTCTCCGACAGAGGCTCTTTTGGGACCGATCCCTTATGGAGTTAGAATCATGCCAAAACCCCCCCCACACAAAACGTGTTTTACTCACGCACAATGATCCATACACACACAAAACGTGTTTTACTCACGCACAATGATTCACACACACACACACTCAGAAACATATTTCTTCAAGTACATACTAAAATCTTTCAAGTACAAAAATAATTCCTTCAAGTACAAAACAATTCTACAAGTACGGAACTAAAAAGTTGCGCATACAAAACAATTCTACAAGTACGGAACTAAAAGTTGTGCGTACAAAACAATTGACCCTTCGCTAAGCCCCTCCCCTAAACAGCCACTGACCAATCCTACGTTAGCAACCGTGTGTAGCAACTAGGGCTGTCAACGAATATTCGAGGTTCGAATATTCGTCGAATATGTATCCAAAAACGCGAATTCGAACGTGAAAATTAATATTAGAATGTGAAAAAACACTCCCGCGGTACAAGCGCCTCTATCTGCTTTGTGATTGAGCTTCTGTCTGTTCGCGATGTCCCTCGTTTTAAAGTAAGGAAATGCCCAGCGAAAGCCGCCGCCCACCAGCACTCTCAACGAGACGGCAAACATAGAACACATACTGTACAAAGTAATCTGACAGGCTACTGTAGGCCTACAGCGTAATCTGATAGGCTACTACTGTACGTGCATGTGCGCGGGAAGTTGTACGTGATCTGATACTGACGTACTGTACGCATACGCACACATACCCGGGAAATGTAAACCAATCACAGCAACGCAAAAACCAAAAACATAGGCATAAGGTTATTTGCAAGCTGTGCAAAGTTGAATTGGCCTACCACTCGACAACCAGCAACATGCGGGCATATCTGTCCACGGCGCACCCGGGTGAGTTCTCGGCAAAGTCCGAGACAGCTTTTTTTTCATGAATCCGAACGGTGCGTAGTGCTGGCCCTTTCGCTGACATGGTGGAAGACGTAGGCGACACGCATTTTTTTCTTTATCGATTTTAATAGGCCTTCTCGATAAATGGTAAGCAAAGCAAGGAACGTTACTACTAGCATACTTTGTAACATTCAGAAGCGGGCGTCTTCTTCAGATTACTATAGTTTGCGCGCTTGCAGGTGTGGTGGTGAAATGCAAGCCATACAAAGTTGTGGCTTTTCATGATTAGGCCTCCACGTTACTGGGCTGTTTATAGGATATATATATCCCACTAATTTGAACCATGGTTTTGTCGCATTATTGACATATTGACGGCAACTGCGTAAAATAGGCAACCAGATATTCGAATAGTTCGAATTCGTGATTTTTTTCAAAACGAACATTCGAATGTCATTTTTGAGCAATTTTGACAGCCCTAGTAGCAACCGAGAGGTCTGTCAAGCTTTCAGCAGATGCTAATATGCCGAAGCGGTGCGTATGCGGGACCTGTAAATCCGACACCCAATACTCTCAAAGTGTCGAAGGTGGTGTCCAATTTTTTCCCCTTCCCCAAGCCCAAGACCCAAGAAGAGAGGTGCAACAAGTGGATAAAGCAGTGTGGAAGACCACATCAACAGCTGAATCACGGAAAGATTAATAAAAGAAACGTATGTTATAAGAGCGCCATCATCTGTATTATCATAGTAACAAAAAAGTGAGACTCACAACCAATCAAACCTAAATAATATCCTTAATACATGTAAGTTTACCTGCTCCCTGTGTAGTGGCAATCAATAGGTCGCCGTTTGCGGTCACGTCTGGCTTTTGCGACCACTACGGATGATATGGGCACAGCTTTTATTTTATTACTCCTCGGTTTATGCCATTGTTGTGGCACACTTTGCAGGACTTCGTTGGGCTTTCTTGCTGTCTGTTTATGAGCTCCAGGGTATAAATCAATCCCACTATATGGGAACAATATCCTGGCGCGCTGTAAACAAATACAACCGGTGTATATCGTCCGCCAGCAGACGATATTGTGGATATATCCCTCAAACGCATACTGCAGACCCTTCTGTCGGCTTCTCTCTGATATATCAGAACCGTTTTTCCAAAAATGTGAGGTGATTTCCTTTGGAAATTGTGTTGATGGTATCATTGAAAACGCCATATTTCTTTTGCTAGGAGCGAAAGCTTGACAGACATAGCAACAGTAACTAAGGGGGCGGGGCTTCGCGAAGAGTCAATTCTACAAGTACGGTGTTACACCGAATTCTGCGACCTGTCGAAAAGTGTGACCCCAGAGGGCGCTGTTGCACATTTTCTGCAACATGCACGAGTCTGAAGCTGGACTCGGAATGGGTACGATCGTTTTGTGACACCGGGCAATGCTTTCTTTCTTGAAAGCGTCTTACTGAGCGTCTTATGGGGAAAGAAGCAACGGTGATTGACCGTACTAAACACCTTATCCATTCTATGGGTCTGTGAAATGCAAATGAAATCAAATGTAGCCTATTTATTAAGCACACTTTATGTTTTTGTTATAATGCCCACCGTTTTTATTTGTATGCCCACCGTTATTATTATTTTTTACTGCCGTTTATGAAATAAATATGAACTAATGCCACAATTATTCATGTATGCGATCATCACAGAGTCCACAAGCAGCAGGTCGCAATCCCCGATGGGTCACAATTCATGACAGCAGACCGTCGAAATATGCGACCACACTGTAAATGCGGGGAAAATGAGTCAAACCCCAACCAAATGTTTTCAGGTCATTTGTCGTCCTCATATCTGCATTTGGCCTAATTTTTCCTGCATTTAAGTGTGGGCGCAGAATTCGACGGTGCGCTAGATTGATTGTGGCATCGTTGATTGCGACCTGCGTTGCTTGTGGACTCTGTGATCGCAGTTCGCAGACATGAATAATTGTGTCCAAATACAGATATGAGGACGACAAATGACCAGAGAACATTTGGTTGGGGTTTGACTCATTTTCCCTGCATTTACAGTGTAGTCGCAGATTTCGACCCGTCTGCTGTCATGAATTGTGACCCATCGGGGATTGCGACCTGCTGCTTGTGGACTCTGTGATGATCGCATACATGAATAATTGTGGCATTAGTTCATATTTATTTCATAAACGGCAGTAAAAAATAATAATAACGGTGGGCATACAAATAAAAACGGTGGGCATTATAACAAAAACATAAAATGTGCTTAATAAATAGCCTACATTTGATTTCATTTGCATTTCACAGACCCATAGAATGGATAAGGTGTTTAGTACGGTCAATCACCGTTGCTTCTTTCCCCATAAGACGCTCAGTAAGACGCTTTCAAGAAAGAAAGCATTGCCCGGTGTCACAAAACGATCGTACCCATTCCGAGTCCAGCTTCAGACTCGTGCATGTTGCAGAAAATGTGCAACAGCGCCCTCTGGGGTCACACTTTTCGACGGGTCGCAGAATTCGGTGTAACAACGGAACTAAAAGTTGCGCATGGATTGGAATGCATTTGTGCGTAGATCAGAAAGGCGGAAGATTAGTGCCAAATGTCACGTGACTTTTGGCACTAATCTTCCGCCTTGCTGATCCACGCACAAATGAATAAAACCAACATCTGTTACTAGTCACGTTCTGATTAATGTACTAACATTACATGGTACCAGGAGTGGTCAAATAGAAATCATGGAAAGTGTGAAGCCGCCTGAACCTCTGAATTGGACTGGAAATGTGGATTGTGGAGAACGTTCTTTATGCTCTATCTGAAAGCCCTCGGACGACAAGCCCGATGCACGGTTGATTGCACTGCTTCTTACCGTCGTGGGACCGAAAGCAGTGGAGGTATTCAACACGTTTGTGTTTGACAGCGAGGATGACAGGTTGCCATCCCACCCGTCCCGTAAAATACGGAATCGTCCCTTATTTGGCAATTATGTTCCGTATTGACATAAATATCAAATACACATGTCTGTCAGTCACACACACAAATACTAAATCTAACAATAATGATCAAAACAAAACACAGGGAATACTATGGCCAGCAAAATTGTCGCGGCGCGATCTATGCAGGACCCGCTCCGGTCCTGTGTGTCTGCGCATGCGTGTGGTGGTCACGGTTGCCTAGCGACAGACACCACACCAGCGCTGCTCACAAAACCCGCGCCTTTTAAAAATGTCCACTACACCCGATATTCCACCACGTCCTCAAAAGCGAAAACGCTTGTAGAAGTACAGACGTGAGTGGGAAGAGGCACATCCTTGGATGGACAGCGTCAGTAAAGATGTTTACAAGGCAAATTGTAAAATATGTCTGCGAGTGTTTTCAGTAGCGCACGGTGGGCTGTCTGACATCAGACAGCATACAACAGGAGAGCAACACTGCAGACACGAAATATCACAAGACCCAAGCGTCAGTGTCACAGTTCTTCATACCCCAATCATCTCCTGAGATTGATACGGTATGGGACATTATGTTGTGATTGATTTCCTATCTGGTTGTGCTTTTGCCAGAAGATGGCAGTGCATAGGCAGAGCCTATTTTAGTAAACTGTTGTGGTTTGATTGATTGTTTAGGATGTTGAGTTTTAAAAGTCGAATGAACGACCATTTATTTAATATACAGTAGCCAATATAAATATTATATATGGCCAATTAAAGAACAAATCATACTAATGGATTAACAGTTAATAAATAAATAAATACATTTGTGAAAAGAAAACGTTTACTCTTTAATATATATACATTTCCTTGATTAAAAATGTTGTAGAGTTGTGTATGTGTGTATTCTGTGTGTGTGTGTATTCTGTGTCAAAATGTTTGTTTTTGAGGATTGCAGTGTTCAGTGATCATTACATCAATTATATTATTAGTGTGGTTTAACTGTTTGGATGACCTGACTTATTTTCAAGTCATAAGACAGACAGCAAATACTGTTCAATTTAATCAACAATATGCCATCACACTCCTCCCCTCTAGGTTACCGCAGCTGAGGTGACACAGGTGTACCACACAGTAGCCACGTTTACATGGCACATCTGATCCGCATAGATTTCTATGCGGAATAGATCTGTTCCTAAAATGTGATCCGAATGTAGGCCTACTGTATACATGGCATGTAAACAAAGTGTCCGTTATGTCTCTCGTGCACACCTGACGCATTTCTGGACCGGCGGCGACATAATGGACGTCCTATCACTATTTGGCATTGTGAATTTGATTTTAATGAAAGCACAGCAGGAGAGAGCTTTTCTCTGCCTGCTCCTTCAATGAAGAAGGAGGAGGACCGCACAGCTACGTCCAATTTCTCGTCCGGATCTTTATATTTAACCCCCACCTCCGCCGCAAACAAAGAGGATTTGGATGCGAGTCCGCAGCCAAGACTGGTGGGAGAGAGAGTGGTCTCTCTAAGTGAAGAAGTATTTTTAACGGTTCAGCCTGCAAAAGTACTAGTTAGTAGCCTACTCATTTACAGTTAATCTCGGACGCGCGCCGGACACTACGATACGCGAACACGTCATTAATAAACACCCATGTCCCGTCCGCTCTTAGGCAAACCGGACACGCTTACCGGACACGGAGTGTAAACAAAGACGTGAATCAGGCAATAAATCCACTTTCCTTGACAGCGGTCAAGTTCGGTGTGCATAAAAGTACCGATGGAGCTCAGTGGACCAATTGCGAACTACTGCAGCTGCTCTAAATTAAACCCCAATCTATTCGGAATAAGTGTAATACATGTCGATTAAAACGGACTAACACCACCTCTTCTATTCGGCACTAGAATTCTATGCCGAACAGATAATTGTATTCCGAATGAGGCGTATATATGATCATTTTCTATTCCGCATAGAAATCTATGCGGATCAGATGTGTCCATGTAAACGCGGCTAGTCAGACACAACCTCAGCTACAACAGTGCTGACTGTGCACTTAAACTGGATCAAAAGATTCTCCCGGATTCAAAAATTGTAAAAAGAATGTCTATAGGGATAACAAAGGCAGAGGCAGTGGTTAAAGATATCCCTGCTCCAAAGGCAGTGGCTGATGTTCTCAAGGCCCTAACATCAGATAAACCCCTCCCATTTTCCATTCAGACAGATGCATCAAATAAAGGCAACAGGAAGATGCTCCCCCTTGCTGTTTAATACTTCAGTCCAGAATGCGGGGTCACCAACAAAATGCTGGATTTCATTAAAAATGCAGATGAGTCCCCTGCTGGGATTGTAGCTCTCATAGAGCAGTCACTTGACAAATGTGGCTTATCGTTTGATCAAGTGACAGCATTTAGTGCAGACAATACAAATGTGAATTATGGAATTAACAACTCTCTCTTCACCATCTTGAAGAAGAAACAAAAAGATTAGCTGCAAGGAAACTGCCATGCCCATATTGTGCACAACACAGTGAAGCATGCTCTTGACCAGCTCACTGTAGATGTGGAAAATGTTGTGCTGAAGTCTATGCCTTCTTTTCCAGATCTGCCAAATAAAGAGAATCACTCAAAGAGTTTTGTAGGTTTTGTGATGTTGAGTTCCAGGAAAATTCTCGCGACAATGTCACAACCAGGTGGCTCTCCCTTAATCCAGCCATTACCCGGCTAATGCAAACCTGGATTGCACTGAAATCGTACTTCATCAGCCTGGGGGAGAAGTGTCCCAAACAACTTTGAGCATTGTTAAAGCTCAATGAGGACTCAACTGAGGA
This sequence comes from Melanogrammus aeglefinus, assembly GCA_900291075.1. Lineage (NCBI taxonomy): Eukaryota > Metazoa > Chordata > Actinopteri > Gadiformes > Gadidae > Melanogrammus > Melanogrammus aeglefinus. Next base: position 51,169 of record OLKM01002506.1, read on the forward strand.
AGATGGAGACATTGTGGAGGTTTTTCTTTTCTGCAATAATATCCTCTCTCTCTTTGAGGAAGTTGTAAATCACTGGAGAGTGATAAAACCACCTGTGTTGAGTTATATTCCATCATGGATAACTTCAAGCAAAAGCTCACACAGAGACGAGATGACCAGTTCTATGGCTACTTAACTAAATGGAAGCTGCAGCGTCTCCGTCCATGTGATGCAGACATGGCAAGGGCAGATTTTACTGCATTTCTCAACACAGTACTCTCATATGTTGAGAAATGGTTCAACTTTTCCGAAGAAAACTGGTTGTTCTCACTGCAACCTCTCTCTCTGCACCATGGCACCATGACCTTTAGTGACATTGAGAGGGTGACCACCAAGCTCAACCTCATCCGTAAAGTCAACATGGATAAACTTTATGATGAATGCTCCACAGCAAAACCCTTTCTGAAGAGGCTCAAAGAAGATGCTGAAGATGAATGGAAGACTAAAGGTGTGGCTGCCAGGTGGATGGCTCTCTTTCAAGTAGCTGACCTGCCTAACATGCTGTCTATCACCAGCCACATCCTAAGCATCCCAGCATCCACTGGATATGTGGAAAGGACCTTCTCCAGAATGGCCAACAAATGGAGTGACTGCAGGAACAGGTGCTCCACAGAGCTCATGAGAAGTGAGCTCCTGATCACTCTCAACTTTGAGCAGTCCTGTTCAGAGTTTTACAACAGCGCTTTGAAAGACAGAGTTACTCAGTGCTGCAAGGAGTAACAAGAAGTACACCTGGAAAAAGAAGTAACAGTTTTGAGGGGAGGAGTAATGTTTTGCACTTTCTTTTTTACATTTTTTTTTTACAAGATTCTAAGTGTTTGTTTATTTGTACTGTTTTTTTTTCATAAAAATGTTCAAAGAGAGTCCCTATAGTTATACACTTAAAAAGTGACATGAATTTCTCAGTTTATTTAGTTTATATTTTCAAAAGTTCATTGTTGGCACACGCCCACACACAAAGAGATTTCATTCAAGATTTAATTGACTGCACTTTATAAGAGAATGTTATGTGGTAATAAAGCATTTCAAGCTTTAAGTATGACTAATTACTTTCTTGATCAACCCTTTACTAAAAAAAACCAGCACAAAATAAAACATAACTGCTGCGGGCGCCCCGCCCCACAGGAGTCGGGCCCGTGGTGGGCGTCCCTTATTTTCATTTCTGAAAGGTTGCAACCCTTTCGATATGGTCGTGACAAAGTTTGATGAACACTGTTTGCCAAAGAAGAACGAGACGTAGGCCTACGAAAGGATATGTTTTTCGCTCGCGCATTCAAATGCCAGCAGAGAGCTTGGATGCCTTTGTAACAGACTTGAAACTAAAAGCCAGAACATGTAACTTTGTAGTGCTTCGAGATTCAATGATACGTGATCAAATTGTTTGCGGAGTAAATGACAAAAACGTGAGAGAAGGAATGCTGCAGGAAACTGATGTTACTTTAGCTGGAGCTATGAAAATATGCCATGCTATTGAGTTAGCCTAGCAACATGCAAGAGGAACAAGATGGTGCTGCAGTGGCTACAGTGTCAGGAAGGACACAAAGATATACTACATCAAAAAATAAGCAATAGAACAACACAGAAAAGTATATCCACAATCGATGTGGCTCCCAACATGCACCTAAACAATGACCAGCATTTGGAAATGTCTGTAACCAATGTATAGGGAAAAACCACTATGCCAAGCAATGCTTTGCCAAAGGGAAACAGAGCGGAGGTGAACATGTGCATACAAGAAGAAACGGCTCTTGAGGATTCATTCTTGTAGGCAAGGTCAACCAGGATGATTTCAGGCATAGAGACAGAACAACTAATGCCAAACGTGAACATTGTTGAGCAGTGTTAGATTTCAGCTTATTTCTAAACTGTTCGGACAGACTCTGCGTTGTGTATTTTCAGTCGTAGTAGTAATTCTTGAAGTCGAAAATCCAAAACAGCTTGACAGGTTGGAGTAGAGAGTTGAATAGATGGTTTTATTCCAGGATGTACAGCGAGATACAGACTTAGGTTGAAATAATCTATAGTGGACCCGGTGGTCGATGACTTGGTTCCTTGGCTGTCGAAACCCTCTACTCGGTCGAACCAAAGGGTTGGGGCGAGTATAATACAAAAAGGGATAGATGAATAACAACGTGAACAGAACGCACTCTCAGCCTTGATAAGGTATCTGGCCTCTGTCTATGTCTCGGAGGGCCAGGTTGGTTCGACCTACCCTGACACATAACAATGGCCGAATGTTGGGGATAACACCTTGTATCAGTATGAGAGGCCCTGGCCTGTTCCTAGACTAGAAATGTGAACAATAAGAGAGACACTAAAATACACCCAACATTCTACATTCCTCCCTCTTGATCATACTAAACATAGTTTAAAAGATCACCAACAAAAAGAGAATTCAGTGTATTTTCTGGTGACCCATTAAATAATTAACTAAATCCAATGAAAGAAAAGCATAAAAGGCAAAAGACAAGTAAATTCAAATCATAACACAAGTAAACCAGGTGTAGGCCACTATAATAAAGAAAAATAACAAACTCATTAGGTTACACATGATTAACCAAAACAGATAAAAAATTTTAAGGAATCAAGAAGGTCAATTGTCCAGGCCCCTCCCTCTGCTTGGCAGTGAAGCTCCACCATTGTAACATCATGACTCAGTTGGTTTTGAGTAGCAGTTGCAACAGAGTTCTTTTCAAGTTGATGAATGGCCACCGCAGGTGTGATGGGGGATGAGGATGTCAGGACGAACAACTCCTGGGCAAAAGAAAAAGTGCAGAATCAGTCATGGGGGAGGCATTGTCACAGCCTCCAACAGTAATAATAATCAACTATGGTTTGTAATTGTCTTAATGATTCGATAAACAATGAAAAATGATCATACAAAAAATTAATCGCTTGATTCGAAAATGGTTATATCAGTAATCAGTAATCAGTCATCATAGTTCTCAATAAAACCTTGTGTTGAATGGAATGAATGATTGAACCTTTGTTCAAAAATAAAACAAAACAAACAAAAAGTTCTAAAGCTGAGCAGTTGTGTCAAGAAGGAACACAACATGAACTTAAGAGAGGTGGTGACCAAAAGTCCTAGCATCTTTCGAAAACTAACCTCTCGTAAAATAAAGGAAGAAATAAACATACACCAAACACTCCAAACACTCCTACTCTTCACCTCATATCAGTCAATTTGCGTGCCAAATCTAACGAGTGTCATTCCAAGTTGGTGAATCAACTAATTTGCAGTGGCTTGCATGTATCCACTTCGTCTTCTTAGCTACACGAACAGCGGATCGAGTAACTAATAGAATTTGGTATGGCCCCTCATATTTAGCCTCTAATGCTAATCGTTGTGGTTTGTGGATCATAACCCATTGTCCTGGTACTAACGAGTGTCCTCCTTCTGGGGGCTCTGCCCAAGCTTCCTTGACCTGGTTTGATGTCACCTGGAGAGCCTCGAAGAGTTTGGATCAGAGTTCATCAGTGTGTCCGATGTCAAGGTGGACGTTGCAGTCCGCAAGTCAACAGAGCCTGGGAAACTGAAGCATCGGCAAACGACGACCTCGTAGGGGACAGTCCAGCTCTTTGTTTGAATGTAGCTCTCATGCTGCACAAGCGATGGGCATCGACGTCTACACCATGGAGTCCCTTTCTTGGCCATCTCGCCCAATCGCTCCTTCAGTGTCCTGTTGCTCGTTCCACTGCCGAAGATTGGGGGTGATTACGGACCAATCGAGGACCATGTTCATGTTCAGCATACGGCTCACCTCGGCGCAGACCCTCCGGTGAAATGGGTCCAATTGTCTGAGCAGATCTGATCGGGCAGCCGTATGTGAATGAAAATCTTTGACTACACTTTAAGCTGTGTTTGGCAGCTGTTGCACGTTCGGGACTGGGTAAAAAGCTCGATCCAGCGGAGATTTGTCAACGACCACAAGGACTTCTTCGATTCCTTTACATGGAGGGAGTGTGATGTAGTCTACCTGTAAGCATCGGAAGGACCCGGGGTGCGGGGACTTTACAACATTGGCAGTTTTTCATTTTCTGCGTGGTTGTTCTTGAGGCATTAGACATCTCTCACAATGTGTCTTGCGGCAGCATTGAAATTGGGTGACACCAACTTGCCAAACCTGTGACGCATCTTCACGCCACTGCACGATGTGAATGAATCTGCGTCGCCAAATATGGCATATGGCCTATGGTACACAGTTCTGTTCCGTATCTCCATAAGTTCGTCGTGGAGTTTTGCTGCATTCTCATTCATGTCCATTTTTTCTTCTCGACTCGCGGAGTCTTGCATCTCATGATGCTTTCAAGCTTTCCTTGTGTTCTTCTGTGTTGTATGTTGCTCCGTTTTGCTTCAGTCTCATACTTTGCCATTGTCGTTTTCCGTTTCGTCTTTCTGTTTTGCGGCTTGTTCTGGAACCGCATTGCCAGGGCGTTGCCTCTTGCTTGTGGCGTCTCCAGTTTTGTGTGTTGCTTTTACCTTCACTATCCCGCAATTCTCTGGAAGTAGTAGCATAGCATCAATAGTTCTGGCAACCAGCTCGCATTTCTTGATTGGTGTGCTTTGCCGTAAGAATCCATAACGTTGTTTCCAACAGAAATGCCAAATACATACAACACCCAATGCATATGGAGTCACAGTAGACCGTGGCAGACTTCCCTTCTGCAATTTGAGTGCTTGGTCAATGCTTGAGTCTTGGCTTGCTGTGCTGACGTTTCAGGTCATTGATCGGATCCAATACGCGTGCTCTGTTGTAACGCGTATCCCGCTGCCACGGATCCATTTTCGACCAGGGAGGACCCATCGGTGGAACCAGACGGATCCGGGTTGTGGGAGGGTCCTCTTCACGAAGTGCCTCTTCCATCAGGTTACCAGTCTGCACATGGTCTCCACTTCATTCGTTGCATCGGGTGGCGGATCATTTGGCGCATGTTTGAGAACTGATGCGTTCTGGAGTAAATGTTAGAGATTCAACAGGATTGCTGCAGTTCCCCATGGCTGTTCTGAGAAGCATGGTATCTCTACTAGGCCCAGCAGGCGTGACAGAGGTGGGCGCGATGGAGAGTTGCTGATCTCAGCACAGATTGTTCACCAGTTGGACGGGAGTAAGACAGCTTGTACCGGCTCTAAACATGGACCAAAGCCAGGTGTCGTATCGAATTTTGTAGAAATAGTACCCGCTCTCAATAGTTCCGTGTTCCTGTGCAGACTGACGGGCAACCCCGTGACTCGTTGACGAAGAGTGTGAAGGCTGTGGATTTGGAAGTCTAGCGCGTGGTGCTTGCACAGATGTGCTTCAACCCTCAAAAGCTTTCGTCTCTCGTTTCATCTTGAATCTATCTGGAGTTCTGGTCGTCCTTTCAGCAGTGTCAAGGGTTGGGCAAATCTCAGTGTAGTTTCACCAATTCTGTGTGTAGTTGATATCAAGAAGCCGTAGTTACTTGACTGTTCGGGTTTCGCGTTTTCTATTGCTGCAGTGCGGTCGTGGGTGATTTCCGTTTGCCTTGTGAGATTTTCTGTCCAAGGAAATTATCCTCTCTGGTTGAAGAACATTGTGCTGTCGTAGCTTCAATTTGTGAACTTTCACATGGAGATAGTCAATCATATGCCTTAAGTCTTTGTCGTGCTCTTCTCTCGTCTCGAGGCAATTAGAATGCGTCGCAAGTAGCGTGATGATGTGCTATTGTCATTTTGGGGCTTATGGAGGTCAGGTGTCGTCGCAAGGCTGGTGGATTAGATTGGTGGGTGCCGAGCAAGTCCTGAGCAGTCTAGCCAGGTATACTGACATCCTCGTAGGTGAAAGCAGCCAATCTTGACACTCAGTGGCCAACGTATGACAGTAGCGTTTACTGATCAGCACTGTGGAGACTTGTGCTAGCTGTTTGATGTCTTGCAGGAATTGATCGCCGGAGGCAACCACAGGGCTCAGATTGTGTGAGTGCATTGGTTCGTCAAGCTCGTAATCACTGTCAGTCTCTCATGTAACCATTTGGTTTCTTCACAGGACCACAGCCGCGTTTAGAGGTGATTGAGTCTGTCTATATTCCCGGTCATTCAAGTTCTTCTGATTGGCCTCATCCATCCACGGCAGCTCTGGTTGTAGTGCTATGCTGACACATTGAGGATATTTCCCTTTAACTTCACACTGTTCCAGACAACAAGCCACAGTCGGTCTTTCTTTGCCCAACGGGTGGCCTGGAGGTCCTCCCTGTAGGCTCTTATATCATTGTATCTCATCTTTGAGCGAGGCACATATCAGCATATAGCACATCATACCTAGAAGGGTTCCTGGATCTCTTCTCCTGTCCCAGCTAATTGTTATCTCTGGTCGTCAACAGCAAAGTTGATGGATTTGTTTTGTGAAAGCTGGAGGCAGTATCTCGGCGGCTGCGGGCTATCTTCTTCTGAATGGGATGATGGGAGGGGAGTTTCAAAGTCGAGTGGGAGTAGTAGTGAATTCGGCACACCGTCATAATCAAGAATCACATTTTCCATTGGTGTCAGAGTAAGCGGTTACGTAGAAGCTGGTTTTTGTCTTGCGGAGGCCGCGGGCGAAGGCACGAGAGAGAGGGGTTCCAGCATTTATTGTTGGTTTTCCGTCATTGATCGTATATGGCGGCTGAGTCTTTACCACTCTGGACTAAATGTCTCTCCATAGGGTCTCATGTTTGTCTGAGCGGTTTTGTCTGGTTTTTCGTTGGGCGCCACGGTAACTCTTTCGAGGGGGTTCACATTGTCCTTGCCGTGTCCATTTTGTCCACAGTTGTGGACATGGTCGAAGTTCTTTCTGTCTGTCTGGCGGGGGGAATAGTTCTCTTTTCTGTTGGGCTGGGAAATCTTCTGTCCTTGCCATTCCTTCTTCTCGTCGCAGGAATGAATCCTGATATTCATCTTCGATCCACCTTTTCTCCGTAATTTCTTGATTTCTGCAATTGTGGCTGCCTTGTTTGTCCCAGCCGGGAATCCTTGTCTCTATCGGTATTCCGGCAAGTACTGCTGAGGTACATGGTCCTCAAAGGCAATCCTGTGACGTCGATGGGTGTCCATACATATTCAGTTGGTCTGATGCAGAATAACATTGAAAAGCGCTGTTGAACGGTCCAGACCTGTCTCTTTCCTGCAGAACAACGTGTGATTTGTTGTCCAGTGACTGTGCCTTGGAGTGCTTTTGTACTCCACGCTTATGCCCCATTCCCTTCTCTGTCAGCCGTCTTCCTCAGGGCAAATCTTCCATCCTCGTATCGAATCTGGGCGCTCGATTGCTGCTCAGGTTTTGAAACAAAATAGCATATGCTCCATGTAGGAGTTGAATGTGTACGGAAGCATCAAGTTTTTCAGTTCAATCCAGGTGTAGCTGCTCTCTTTGGGTGGTCGATCTCCTCACTCCATTTGATTGTCTCGGGCTGGAGGTGTCATAGAGGTATTGTGCGTGCCTCAGGCTTCTAATCTTTTCAAGCGCTGACGTTACTATTCGTCTTCTCATCAACCTTTGTCCAGACAGGCAATGCTCATGCCTCTCTTGGTGGCAGATTGCAAGAACGCTCTTTCTTTGTCTCTCTTCTCTCCTCTTCTTGATGGGTATTGATGCGCCTCATACGCCTGCAGTGGGTTTGAATGTCATGCAAACCTCCATGCGTGATCTTCTTAGTCAGGCTCCAGGCCTCACCTGGGAGCATTTGTGTATTGGGGGTCGGATGCAGAAGTGTTGTGGGATGAGGAAATGTGGTGTACAGGGGCGGAGAAGGGGAAGTTGGTGTTGACCACACAGAGTGGTTGAGCAGTGGGAAAAATGCTGTGGGATGGGACGACATTCATGACTGCATAGTCAGGTGGGGTGCGATGGATTCCGTCGCGTGCACGTGGGGTACTGCAGATGACCGCGTACGTCGCGAAACTGTGACGCTGAGAGAAACACTGTGTGACGACTCTGTAAACACAAGGTGGTCGACGATGGCTCATCGGGAAGAGTATTCCCTCTGGCACCCGGATGGCGTGGGGTACATGCGACATAGACTCCCAAACGCCTCCTCCGTTTCCTTGTACTGCCCCGCTTTTGGGGCCCTGAGTCGAGAGGGACGGTGCCGCTACCGAGTCCTTCTCTGATCCTAGCGCCTGTGTATTGGTCTCTCCCGAGTCGAATGTCATCCTTTAACAAAAACGAATTTCATCGGCAAGAGTTTGATGTGTGCCTCTCATTTGTTCTGTTCCAGAGCATCTTATTAGTGAGCAATTTGCTTCTCCAATTCCTCGTTCCTTTTGTTTGCTTGACATGCTGAAGACGTAAAGAGCGCTTTACACTCGAGACAATAAACAACGCAACTGGTTCACTTCGTCTAGTCTTCTTTCGTTGACCCAGCTTCTGAAAACTCCAGAGGATCGTATTCCTTTGCCAGCGTTTAGTTGGGGGTCCATGCGTTATCTTCATATGTTATCAAGTTTATGTTTTCCATTCTTGCAAATCGATTGTCTGTTCGTTGAAGAAATCTAGACTAGAGTCCTCACAATGGGACATAAAATACGAATTTCTCTAACTCCACTTCAAAAGAATCTTGTTCTTTTCGTTTCGGATGCATGGGACTTGATTGCTATCTTTTCCTCCCTCCTCTTGCGCTTCTTCTTGGCCTTTACGCTTTGTCGGCATTTTTCTCTCTGTTTCTAGTGTAAACGTACTAAGACCTATGCGAGCCAATCGGATGCTTAGAAGCAAACAAATAAGGAACGCCCGTTCCGCTGAGCTCGGTAATGCCACAACAGATGGATGGCACCTTTTCCCTTCTTCTATTAAATACCCCTATATGTGATCCTCGTGCGGGGATCAAAAACATAGCACAACCAAAAACTCTCGCGATCATGAACCTCACCGAGTGAATTCAATACCAACGGTTTTCGACTTTCCTGTGCCAACAAGTCCCCGTACAACAATAACCCTGAGCAATACTCACAATTAATCAGATGACAGTATCAATCACAAACTGGCCAAAGAATGAACAGATCACTCTGACATACAAGCTTACAAGTCTTCCAGGACTCAAAACCACGACCAAAGCTCTTAATCCAACCATATTCCAGGGACTCAACCCAAGACCAAGCCGTATTTAACAATCCAGACTCACACCAGAACCAAAGGCCTTATCAGTAATTCATCAATTCCAGGACTCACACCCAACCAAGCCGTATCAACAATTCCAGGACCAAACCCAGACCAAAGGCCGTTATTCACGCAATTCCATGACTCAAACCAGATCCAAAGGCCGTTAAACATTTCCAGGCCCTCCAAAACCCAGACCTAAAGGAACAAAACAATAGTTCATATGGCGTAATAGCAGTGATTCCGACCCTATTTAACACTAAGGCAGGTCCCTCACTTTTTGTCAGAGCTCTTAATGACGACAACTTCATTACTCACAATGTATGCAGCCTAATAGAAACAAATAATAATAATGGGCACAGTTATGGTGTGTTGTAATTTATTTAACGATTACTTTCTGTCTTTTCTCTTGGTCGCTGAGTGCGTGGAATGAGATTCAGTCACTTTGAATCCCGACCTGGTGCGATTAGAGATGCGCTGGTTTCAGTCCGCGTGCTGGATGGCGGGCTGCAGGTGCAGGCGTGAGATCCTCCTCAGGCAGGGGCGCTGCTGCGCTCTTGCTCTGTCACAGGGCAATCTTCAGTAGGCAATCGGTTCTCACTCTCCTCTCAAGACGGGTCACTGGCACCCAAAGTGAGATTTCAGCTTAGTCTAAACGTTCGGACAGACTCTGCGTGTTGGTATTTCATCGTAGTAGAATTCTTGAAGTGCAATCAAAACAGCTTGACAGTTGGATGTAGAAGTTGAATAGAGGTTATTCCAGGATGTCTACATGCGTCAGATACAGACTTTATGGTTGAATAATTCTTATAGTGGACCGGTGGTCGATGAACTTTTCCTTGGCTTGTCTGAAAACCCTCCTACTGTAGTCCGAACCAAAGGTGGGGCGAGTTCATAACAACAAAAAGGGGATAAGAGTTAATAACACGTTTAGTCGTGAAAGACGCAACTCTCTAGCCTTGATAAGGTATTGGCCTGTCTATGTCTCGGGAGGGCCAGGTTGGTTCGACCCTACCCCTGACACATAACAATGGCCGAAATGTTGGGATGAACACCGTTGTATCACGTATGGGAGAGCCCTGGCCTGTCCTAAGACTACGAAATGTGAACAATGAAAAGAGAGCACTAAAATACACAACATCGAACGCAGGACAGATGGAAATTGTGCATTAACAAATAATGGAGCTGTCATTCATCGCAGCCTGGACACGGGAAGCCAAAGCCAACGTAACAGTGGTGAACATCAGAGTCGTTAGGAAAACACACATGTCATCCCCATCAGTGAAGCTAAAGGCCTATACTGGACAGCAATCAAACCGACGAAAAGAACAAAGTTTTGCAAAGGAACAAATTAGCTCATGTTGTTTGGTTTGTTCCAGGATGATGAATCACTACTAGTGACAAAACGATGGTTGAACTTTAGGCCTGTGTTAAAAGTGTACTCGTTATAAACAAAGCAACAGTGCAAACAATATATGCATGTTTCCCCCCCCCCCCCCCCCCCCCCCCAAAATGGGGGGTTTTGGGATCAGGTTTATTTAGACTCTTCCACGGGGTGGGGTCTTAACCCGATCATCGCTATCAAATACAACTAAGGAATGGCGCACCGTCGTTCATTGCTCCTAGCGCGCCACCCAGCACCCGCGTGAAAAGCTAAAAGTAGACTTGAAACTGTATGACATCAATTTGGGTCATAAAGAAAGTGGAGGAGTCCCCAGAATGGGTGAAGTCGATGGGTGTGGTGTCAGAAAACCCACTATGGAGATTTCCGTTCGTTTGTGCACCTTGATCAAAAGATTCTGAACAACAAACATTAAACGAGAACATATCAAAATCCAACCGCGATGGAGATTCACAGTTGAGCAAATGCTGGTGCAAAGTATTTTAGCAAGCTGGGAACGCTCTCAAGCGTTGGCAGTTGGAAACTGCAATGAGGATAGTACAACGTAACTTGAACATCAATCATACCGTAAGTGGGCCGGTTACAGTTTCCACAAGGTTGCCTTTCGAATATTGCTCTGCCTCTGGTAGGTGTACACGGGGCCATGGAGCACATGACAGAGCATGGAAGCGCGTATGTGGACGTAGACGACATTGTGTCTCCTGGGAGCTTGCACTAGGACTAGCAAAGAAATGGCTCAGCAGAGTACTTTCACAAGCTCGCAGGCAGTTGGACTGAAGTCGAAAGAGCAAAGTGTGAAGTTTTGCATGAAGGAATTAACTTTTCCTGGGGGACAAGCTTGTCAGAAGCTGGTGTGGAGCCGAAAGAGCAAAGGTCCAAAGCAATAGTGGATCGCCAACCTGAAGATAAAGGTGTTCAGAGCAGGTTATGAGACAATTTCATTGGAAAATCATTCCTAAATTTATCTATTAATGCCTGGGCGTTCACACCAAAAGATGCATTTGCTGCCCGAACTGGCGTTGCCGGGGCGCCTGAAGTTTTGCGCGTCCGCAAATCAAGGTTTTGCGCGGGCAAAGGTTTTTGGTCCGCCAGTTTGCAGCGCGTCAAGTTTCCGCGGCAACGGCAGTTTTTCCGGCGGGTTGGGGGCCTCTGAATTTCATTCACGAACCATGGCGACATTGGACGACATCATATCTCTTTACTGTTGTGAAGAGGGAGAGACGTTCGTGAAATGCTCGTCGTGCGTTTAGTGGTTGTCATGAGTACCGATCGTCGGAGCCGTACAGAGAGTTTACTTGACGCAGTAGCTAACTGACTATAATTTATACACTACTATACTATGTATACAGTTACTAGTAGTCTAGTTAATACTATACTAGTACAAGTAATTAGTAGTCTTAACTCATAGTACTAATCTACTCGAGCTACCTACTAATCCATTCATTTTAGATACTATTGCCTATTCATCTCACTTCCGTTAGGACAAACTACTTGAAGTTGGTGTTACTGGATGTCAAACTCAGTTCGGCACCGACGTCAGTCGGCAATACGCTGTGAACGCTGATTGCTGTCTCAGTACGCGTTGCTGCCCTGAAGCAAGTTGGAAATTTCACACCGAGCAGCATGTTGACTGCGCCGCAAATAACGTGAACGCGCTCTGCCGCCCGCCGGCGTGGCCGAGCAGTGGCGATTGCCTGGCGCTGGCAAATCAGATTTGGACGCGCCTGCAAATGCAAAATTTTGCTGTGGCGGTTTTTTCTCGGCAGCCAAGTGCTTGCGGCAGCAAAGCAGCAACGCGTCTCTACAGTGCACTTTTGAATGGTATTGTGAGCCGCTGGTCAACTTTTGTGTCGTCTTTTGTGTGCACGGAGCATAAGACCTGCATCTCAAATTCAAGAGATGCAAGATTAAAAAGCTTTATTGTCTATGTATGTTGCCTATTATTGCTAGAAAAAGTGTCCCTTTTGACTGCAGCTTGGAGGTGTGTGGTGTGGTCGTGTGTGTGTGTTGTGGTGGTGTGGTGTGTGGTGTGTGTGGTGTGTGTGGAGTGTGTTGGTGTTGTGTGTGTGTGTGTGCTGTGTGGTGTGTGTGGCTGTGTGTGTGTAAACCTGGCATTTTTTTCAGTTAAGCTTTACAATAAACGAGTGACACGGAAGCCCTAAAACACATTGAATGTTCAGAAGTATTGCAATGTATGTGTATAAGAATTTGCACTCACCTGCGCTTTCGAGAAGAGTAGAGTCCTTCCGTCGTCTCTTCCCTTGTCACGTTCGCTTTCCAACGTAGCGCAGAAGAGATGGGGCAGTGCCTTCCGCGGTGGATTCCTGGATTAAAGTCACGCGGCAGCAAGTCCGTTAACCAACGTGATCCAAGCTGTCACACGTGAGTGAACGTTTATAAACGACCCAATTGAGCCAGCTGTTTTAACTCAACTAAGACTTTTCAGCTAAACATAGACATTTTATTTTCAATTTGGGTTAACTTCATGTAGTTGAGGCGCTTGTCAATTTAATTATTTGAAGTTATCAACTTTCTACACACACCATGCCATATTGACAGAAAAGATTGTGTTAGAGATAACTCAAAAGCGAAATCCCGGGTGTAACAATGAGCAACGCAGAAGAGTGACATCCGATTGGAACAGCAGTGCAGAATAGTCTCACAGTTCTTTTGATCATTTATCACTAGATGCATAAACATTGAGTGCAACTGATGTACTTATTAACTCAATGTATGTTCATGTAAGTTGCATGATTGTACCGGGGATTCAAAGGCTAAATTTTCCCAGTTTGCATCTGCAATCTATCACACGGTGGAGAGTCACCACACTGGATAGCAGCTGAACTTGAATTCCGTAATTCGTGCAGGGGCGAGAAATGATGATAAGCCTTCGAACTGTCTGGTGAATGGAAACGTGTCTCGTTGAAGAAAGGCAGGGTTGACAACACGCCCTGGAGCAGTTTTTTGTTCTGTAAAGTAAGTTTTAAAAGTGGATTACATATAACTTACCGTGGTCACAACCTTTTGCACATACTTTTCTTCTCAGTAGGCAATAATGAACCGAAAATAACATAATACTAGGCGCCCTAATTGTAACTGAATTATAGGCACTTAGTAAACACATTTTGTACAGGCATGCAAATTGACAGCGTGCAAATAAAGACCTTAGACACTGGGAAGAGAGTTAGGAGCAGATTTGCATAATAGTACAAAACCGAACATTACGTTGAATGTAAGATATTTAAGAAGTAATAATAACACCTAGCCTGCCAGTGCGGAAAGAAAAGTTACATAATGGCAGAGTCCAGGGAACACAACCGTTCCGTCTGATAGTTGTGTGCACCCAGCTTGTATTCTGGAATCTACATGGTTTGGCAGACAGGGCACTCTTGCTTGAGGGCAAACAGAGATAACCCTGTAGATGTAACCCAAATAAAAATGAAGAGGACACTGAAGGGACTTAATATTCAGTGTGTAACCAAAGGTGGTGAAGCCACAGAGTAGACAACCTTTTTCCTAGCTACAGCACCTTGCCTTTTTTTAATATAGGTGTAACCATCACAAGTGGCCTGGTTTGGTTATTATCTCATGTTAGCATAAAGATCTGGTGGAGGTGGCGCGTGGACAATAGGGGCATGTTTTTCCTCTGGGATGAAGCAGGTGGGGGTGGGGATCCTCTCCTACTCTCAGGAACCACGAGGTCAATGTGGTGGTGGAATTTCTTGCTTGACCAACAATACTGCTGTCATTTCACATAACCTTTTGCTTTCAGCATAGGAAGACATTTTCGCTCAGATCCATGTGGATTCTGTTTTTCCAAGTGCATCTACCCATCTGTCAGATCTTCTAGTTTTGGTAAGAGAAGATCGTTGTTTGGGGACTCTGGAAAATCACCACATTGCGCTAGCTTACGCGTGAATACGCGAATGGATCCGTCCCAGTCCCTCCACATTGGCAGGTCACCGTTCAACTCTGAAACAAAGCTGTGCTGCTTTCGCCAAGTTTGCAGCCAGTTTGTCTATTTTGTCAGTGTACAGCAGAAAAAACACCCATGCTCTTGAGGAAGCCCATATCCCATAAAATGTATGGGGTAAACAATATCTACCTAATGTCAGGCTGCAGTGCCATCGTACTCCTCACACATTTCACTAAACTTCTTTTGAAATGAGACCTTTGTCAGCATTTCGCTTTAAAGAATGCAGTGTTAGGCTTTGCAGGTCGTGCCTCTTAGGTCTGATGTTTCGGTCCCTCCAGATGGAATACACTCTTTGCTGGTTTTCCTGATGCTCTTCCATACTCCAATAAGTTGCTGCCATTTCAAGTTCGCATCATGAGCCGTGCGTTGTGATTTTTCTCAAACACTGGAGGGGAATAATCAGAGGGCCAGCTGGTATTCGAGGGTGACGTATAATTCCATTTTGGTGGTCGATGCACATCATGGTGTTGACTATTGTGAACTTCTCCTGAGTGCTTTCCTTAGTTACTTGGTTGATTGAAAGTTGGAATCACAGTGTCGACATGGAAAACTGCCTTGCAGAAGGTGTCCAGGGGCTTCAGTTAAGTGCTGTCCTTTTTTCGTCTGTGAAATATAAAAGGCAGCATCCAGCCAAGTGTTAATTGCTCAGAAAGTCAAATATATAATATATAATAAAAGATATACCCAACTACAGACATTGTCACAAATCAATAGAAG
>OLKM01002507.1:10685-13185 GCA_900291075.1 Melanogrammus aeglefinus
TGAAGTGACTGCTTAATATGCACACTATTACTATGCAAATCAGCCGTAATGAAACACTGAGGATTTTTTTTTAATCAGAGGAAGAACAAGCAGATGTTGGGAGGGTTTAGAGAGAGGTGTGCTGAGTGTTTAGTCGCTCTCTGCGTGTGCGTGTGTGTGTGTGTGTGTTTGTGTGTGTCTGTGCGTGCGTGTGCGTGCTTGTGTGTATTTGAGTGCGTATGTGTGTGTGTGTGTGTGAGTGCGGCTGTGACAGTCTCCGTATGTGTGTGTGTGTGTGTGTGTGTGTGTGTGTGTGTGTGTGTGTGGTGTGTGTGTGTGTGTGTGTGTGTCTGGGTGTGCGTGTCTGTCTGTGTGTGTGTGTACAACTGTGTTTATTCTTCATCTTAGTTAATGGTGTAGACAAAGTTATGCAAACATTCCTTATAGACCTCAACGCAAATTCGCCGTTCCCTCGCTTACACATACGAAGACGCACAACCAAAGCCCAGGAAGAAAGTGCGAACAAGGTGTGCGACTCACGCACTCAAAATGATTAATCTTCTCCATGGGGGACGGGGGAGGGGGGGGGGGGGGGTTGCATTAGGAAATCAGAATTAAGAGCACGCTCTTTATTGGAGAGATTTGTGCCCGCGCCTCAGGGAGAGATAAAGCTTGACTGACTCATGCCTGACCAATCTCTGCACTGCCTGCGGAGATAGGGGGGATCCACCCCCTCACCCCTCCCTCCCTCCAACCCCCCACCCCCCTCACCCTCCCTCCCACCCCCCCCACCCCCCCACCCTTCTCTCCCAGCCATCCTTCCTCGCTGGCTGAAGAGTCAACATTACGATACACCTGCTGGGTCGCCCCAGCTCCGTAGCAACGTAGATCCGCGGTGGTAACCTAGCATGTGTGCGAGTGTATTAATCCGTCTTCTGGACTTAAAGAGATTTTAAGCGTCGCTGCTACCAATTGTGGTGTTGCTAGTGGTGGTGGTGGTGGTTTTGTGTGTGTGTGCGTGTGTGTGTGTGTGTGTGTGTGTGTGTGTGTGTGTGTGTGTTGTGTGTGTGTCGTGTGTGTGTGTGTGTGTGTTGTGTGTGTGTGTGTGTGTGTGTGTGTGTGTGTGCGTGTGTGTGTGTGTGTGTGTATGTGTGCGTGTGCCTGCCATTAATGAGCCGGCGTGAAAAGCTTCTCCCTGTAAGTGGTTCCCCGTGGCTCGCTCCGCTCAGAGCCCAATCAAGGCGTTCCTCAGTGGGCCTGTTACGTTAAGTGTTCTCTCAGCACAAGTGGAGGAATCAGGGCGACTGGAAGAAGCCATCGATCACAGGGCGCGCTTTGCCTGTTTAGCTCTAGTTGCCTGCCAAGCAGAGCAGCCGGGGCAGGACATTACACAGACATCAGCTACACGCGAGAGGCCAATGGTGTCCGAAGTATATTTATATGTTACTTTTTCTTTCAGTGCTCAGTGGTTCAAATTAATTTCTAAACGAGAAAAATATGTAATTGAAATGATGAAATTAGAGATGAAATGAGATGAACTGCATTTGTTTGTCATTAATAACCTAGAGCGAATGGGATCACAGGTGACAAGTATGTGATAAGGAGCAGAATGAGATCACACACAGTGTGTGTATGTGAGTGTGTGTGTGGTGTGTGTGTACAGTGTTTGTTTATGCCCGTCGTTACACCTGTGCGTGGGCGAGGGAGCCTAATGAAATTATCCGTTGCATCCCCGCTCCCCGCAATAGATTGCAGTCATTATGAGGAGAATGTCAAGTGGGTGGTGCTCCCTCCAGCAGCGGGCAGCGTGGATGATCACACCATCCGCCATGAGACTCCATCCTACCTGCCTCCCCTTGGCACCGCAATAACACCCACCTAATGATGCTGCAATACATCAGGTGGCCTCGAGTCCCACGCCGAGTCCCCGAGCAAGGCCACAATATGATCTCTGGCCCTGATAATGAGAGCAATGAGGATGAGGGTGATGATGGTGATGATGGTGATGATGGTGATGATGATGGTGACGATGATGATGATTATGACGATGATGGTGATGGTGATGATGGTGATGATGATGATGGTGATGATGATAATGATGATGATGATGATGATGATGATTATGATGATGACGATGATGATAATGGTGATGATGATGATGATGATGATGATGATTATGATGATGACGATGATGATAATGGTGATGATGATGATGATGATGATGATGATGATGATGATGATGATGATGTTGATGATGATGATGATGATGATGGTGATGATGATGATTATGACGATGATGGTGATGATAATGGTGATAATGGTGATGATGATGATGATGATGATAATGATACTGATGCTGATGCTGATGATGATGGCGATGATAGTGATGATAATGGTGAAGACAATGATGACTCTGATGATGATGATGGTGAAGACCTTGATGACTACGATAATGATGATGATGATGATGGCAATGATAGTGATGACTAGGATGAAGATGATAATGCTGACGATGATGGAG
>OLKM01002507.1:15685-25685 GCA_900291075.1 Melanogrammus aeglefinus
CTCGCTGCAGACCTTTTCAGTAACGCTCACTCAAGCTAAATGCCAGCGCACTGTTCCCTTTTGCTAGTTTGGCAAGTGTTCAGGATCTTTTTTTTTTTTCTCAAAACTAAATTACAAATCAGAGAGTGCGTTGGGTAAGTAATTTTATGTCCCCCTCACCAATTACACAGAGACAACAAATATCAGTTGCTAGGCAACGGTTTGCGACACAGCCGGGGTTTCTGGGTAGTGCGGCGGGAAGTGATAAACGACAAGAGTCCACGGTGCCCCTCCTGCTGACATTGACTGCTTTTGTTGTCCCTGATTTTGGGGGGGGTCACACAAAATCAGGAGAAACGACTTTTGGATAATGCAGCACTACTAAAAGAAAACATTAGTGTCAAGGGTGAGTCATGTGAGACAAAAATGTTGCTTTTATGCTCCAGTTCCCCAGGATTATCTGAAAGCATTTGCGTGTCTCGGTCTAATCAGCGGTAGTAACAACAAAAACATGTTTCGGGGTCACCGTGACGCGTTGCATATTTTCTCAGTGACAATACGAACTTCTTTTTGCGACCGGAGTACGATCACTTGTTTAGTGCCGGTACTCCGCTAGGACCGTTCCTCGTGGGAGCGCTTGCTTTCACGTTCCTCTGTGTTGTCTTTGCGGCTGCACTGGTGTGAAGGGGCCTGGGTGGTGCTGTCGGGGGTGTTTGGGGGGGGGGGCGAGGGGGCTGATGGCAGCTGGCCTTCGGGGGGAAGAGGGTCCGGTCTCATCTCGTCGCCATCATGAGTTGACTGGGGTGGGCTCTGAGATGGAACATCGTGCTCCTTACCCCCCGTTATGGTTGTTGTCTTTCTCCAAGCCTCCAACTCTCCGTTGAAACCCTCCGAACACAGCCTCTGTTTTCCTGCATGTTTTCTGGATGCTGATGTGCACGATGCATTACAACTCACTCACAACCCAATTGAAACGACCAGACCCAATACGAGGTGCCCTGCGAAGCATATAAAGCCC
Organism: Melanogrammus aeglefinus; assembly: GCA_900291075.1. Classification (NCBI taxonomy): domain Eukaryota; kingdom Metazoa; phylum Chordata; class Actinopteri; order Gadiformes; family Gadidae; genus Melanogrammus; species Melanogrammus aeglefinus. Next base: position 16,683 of record OLKM01002507.1, read on the forward strand.
CTGCCCCTGTTGCAAACAGTCACATACACAACCCCTGTGATGGACAACGTTTCTAATTTCAGATTTTCAGGTGGTTCAAAGTCCCAATTTCACACAAGCCAATGTCTATTTACTTCCAGTCCGGCAAAGAGCTGTGGTTCTCTTCGCCCCAGCTTGAGGAGGGCTCGCTCCTCCATATCTATTCTGCTTCAATTAGCAACAGATGCCTCCATGCAGAGCGCTAACCCTAATTGTTCGTGATGAGCAGAGCTAATCGCTCCGGTACGGCCTGACCTTCGTACAGCTGGGAGTGGAGGTACGGGTGTGCAACCCTTTCCCCATGTGACCAAACACAAACACACACACACACACGCACGCACACACACACACACACACACACACACACACACACACACACACACACCACACACACACACACACACACACACACACACACACACACACACACACACACACACACACACACACACACACACACACACACACACACACACACACACACACGCACGCACACACGTACGCAAACAAACACTGTACTCCCCCAATATCTGGAAATAGAAGGACTTTAGGGGAGGAGGCGGAGATGGGGCACCTGGGAAGAGGGCTAGCTTGTTGACCACAAATTAGCGGCTGTAATTGCATCTCCCTCCCCCTCGCCCGTCGTTCTGCAGGCCTGTTTGGGGGCAAGGGAGGGGAGTTTGTTTGTTTTGGTGTCAAGGCGATTTAGAATCAAAATGAGGAGCTCCAGAAACACATGTGGACCCCCGAGGCAAATGGCAGCCCCTCAACCCTGGGAAGAGCCAACCGTCTCCCCCCCCCCCCCCCCCCCCGAAGCCAGCAGCACCAGAGAGGGGCTTGGCGCCAGAGTGTGGCTCTCGAGTACCAACGGGCGTTTCCTTCTTTCATTTGACTTGATTACCTTAAACAAACGCTGGGTGTGGGAACACAATAAAAGAACCATTAGAATTGAGTTAAGTGGGTAAGTGGGCCTTCATGTGGCACACACACACACCATTCATCAACATGGCAGTGGTGAGTGGTGAGTAGGCCAAGGTGCTGCATGACTTAATGACCTTAAGTCAGAAAATACTTAGGAGTGTAATGATATTTTCACAGTGGCTCAGTTTTTACTCATGCAGCATGGCGGTTACCCTCCACGGTAACGGTAAACGTTAAAATAAAGGGGAACCTCACAGATCACGTTGCATTCGGCGATGGTTACGATACCAACCCCTCAGGCCCCCTCAGAAAACGAAGCCAGAGCATTCACAGCACAGGCCAACTTTACAGTGGACCACCAAGCAAGCGAGCGAGCGAGTGTATAGCTTACTGAAAAATTCAAAATGTTCTTATTTACCAAAGACAATGACTTGCAGATGATTGCTCTCCTCAAAAATGTGCAAGCTAGCAGACAACCAAACAAGCATAAATCACATAATTAGCTTTGCAGCTGTGGTGTGGGCCTTGTTGATGTCTCTGCGGCTCTATGGAGATAAGGGTCGCCCATTCCATAGTTTCAACACAACAACAAACTGAGATTGAACAATGAAAAATGGGTACTTTCAGTCGCTAACCAACAGGCATGAATTCAGGAGCCTGTGATTTGGTTCAGACCTATCTCAATAGTTCACTTTTTTGTTTTATTCAATTTCTTTTTTTATCCTGTTCTTTCAAAACACGGTTACACTGACTTATTCAGGTAAGAAAGGATTGTGATCTTAGACTTAAACTGCATTGATGTTAAAAAAAAGCGTTGATAAAAGTTGTCGACTACAGCTCCTCAGCCGTTTTACTGCTCTACGAAGCTATCTAGTGGGCCGTCCAGTGAATCTTCACGAGAAGACATGTTTCAACAACACACAGTAAGACACTCACAGAATAAAACCCAAACTAAAACCACAGGCTTCTTCACAAGGTCTCGCGCCCCTCCTCTGCAGACCCAGCGGCCCAGCAATCAACACTGGGCTTTCAAACCAAGGTTGGCCTCATGGTAAGTGCTGGTCATCCAGCCCGGTCATGACCTGGCCCTCAGCCTCCAAAGCTAAACACCACTCTGACCGCCTCGGGTCAGAACCACGACCGCCGCGGCCACAGAGCCCTTGGTGCTCAGAGAGTGTTCCGTTTTCCGTTGCGCTGTTCAACAAAACACGTTTTTGCTTTTTTTTGGGGGGGGGGGGGAGGAGGGGGGGTGTTGGAAGAGATTGACAGCAGCGCACATAGAAAGGATTAGATCGTTTAACTGTGAAAGTGTATGTAGTGGCCAGAATTGCTTTAAGTGTAGCCACAGATGATGGTTTACATGCTTTTTTTCTTGATCTACTGTGTATCTATCTAGCGATTCAATTCAAGCTGAACTGCCAAATCAGAAGAGGTCCCAAGTTAACAGTTATAGACATACAGACAGGAGCAAACGAGTTATATTTATCACACGTATCCCTATATAGATAGGGACATGGGCATCTATTTAGATTTTAATGGCTTTTTCTTACATGGATATTTACTTGCTGCGTGTCTCTCACACCAGCACAAACTTTGCTGCTAACAAGGACGAGGGTGGTCGATTTAAACTGCTGGAACTAAGCTGGCAGCCCTGCGTACTGTCATGCTGCACCCTATGCTGGTTCAGTAAGAGAGGAAGTACGAGATGCTAACTTTGTATTCCTTTACTGGTTAACCCCTCACAGTCTAATTGGCTTTGATGTGGGCTTTGGAGATGAAATGGCGGAATATAGCTTTAGTTTCTTTCCTGCTCAGAAGGCACAATGAATCATTCATCATGAAAACTATGTGTGAAGGAATCACGAACAACGACAAATGGTTCATGTTTTCTAAATGAACTATTACTTAGCAATTAATAACCGATAGGTGTTGCTCTTAAAGCAAATATATTATTGCTCTGTTTTACTTAGATATTGTACACTTGGAATATATTCCAAATATTAACCCGTCTGCAAAAAAAAACTTTAATTAAAGCTAGAGAAGGCAATTTGGAGGAACCTGCAATAGTAAGCTTCATTTTGAAAGTATTCAACCAAAAACACCCCACCCCTCCCTTCAGGCCTGCCTCCAAAGCCTCTCCCTGAAAAACACACGACTAGCTGACTGGCTTCAGTAATAGCTCTGCCTAGCCTAGTGGCAGACTCATTTAATTCAGTCCGAATGAAATGATTGGTTGGTCTGAAGACACTGGATTTTGTTGATTTTATTATCATAGAATTATGATGTATGGATTTCTATCTGGATGTAAACATCTAAAATAATTGGCTAGCTTTAATCACAAATTCTACACTAAAGTCTGAGTATGGCCTGCCTACCGTCTCCAATGTTCCCGTTAAATAACAGATGGCGCAGGAACAAAATGTCCAACGGTGTATGAGAGCCAACAAGATGTTCAACAGCCCTCCTTTGAAAGGTTGATGACATCAAGCTTCTCTTGCGTTACAAGAAAAGCACTCCGTTTGAGCCAGAGGGATCTTCTGGTTTGTTTAAAGATACGTCTTCATTTGTACATTTGTATACATTTCTTTGTATTGAGATTACTTTCATTATTAGCCTTGTATTGTATTAAACTACTCATTGTCCACTCATGGATCTTTCACAAGTCAACGAAAGGTTAGGTCACTTAAACACAACACTTGGAGAGTGCAACTCCAAAACTCTTAACGAGTCCAGGCTGGCTAAGCTGGCCTTCTCTGTCTCTGTCTGCTGTTTTCCAGTCCTGGTTCCCAGTGTGTCCTACACTCTGGGAGCACTGAGGTTGCCACAGCGATTGGGGGCAGAGAAACATCTCTCTTTGGAAGAGACAGAGAAATAGATGGGGGCTAACGACTGCTCTCCAAATGTTGGCCACAATCTTCTCCCACACCATCCAACTGAACCTTTTCCTTTTTTACTTGTATTTTTGTTGTTTTAGGAATGGCAGTGCAGTTGAGCAATAATGACCATGTTCTTAGAAATCGGCTTGTTCTCCCTTGTCTTCCAGGATCGGTGGACAAGATTCACGGACGGACACACGCACACCACACACACACACACACACACACACACACACACACACACACACACACACACACACACACACAACACACACACACACAACACACACACACACACACACACACAACACACACACACACACACACACACACACACACACACACACACACAATCCCCCAGATACATTCCTAAGAACTAAACGCTCTTGGCAAACGCTTACACGGAAAGCCATGAGGATCATTATCGTGAGGCAATGCTCTACCGCCTGCAGAACAAAATGTTAATCCTTATCTATGCCCTCAATGGGACATTACGAATGATTTCATACACTACGCCAGCAACGGCAGTATAACATTTTCACAAAATTCCCCACATTGTAGTGCCAGTAGTGGTAGCCGTGCTCTAAAAATGTCAGTCACCCTGAAGAGGTTAAGCCCGGTCCGATCGCAGAGCTGGTGGAACGTTTCACAAATAGACGGACTATATCTGATCCCGGCTCGGCAGGCGTTAAGTCCATCCCCGTTCCAATCTGGGCTCTCTCTGTCACCTCATTAAAATTACAAAGAGGCTAAAGAAGGGCCAGTAATAACCAATCTCTGCTAAGGCAGCCAGTGAATGCGCGGGCGTTCCCCTTGCTTAATGCCGTTTCATGTGAGGAAAAAGAGACGACACAGAAGTCACATTAGACTCAGATTCAGTAATCTGGGTTTGCCCATGCTGGTCTGTGTGATGTCATTATGCTAAACTGACCTTTACAGCCAGATTAGGAAGGGCGAAGGCAACACTGAGGATATGCGGCACGGGAATGAACAAGAAATGAGAAATGTTGTATTTGGCATGTGGATGATGAAGTATTGAAGCTGCATTTTCATTCTAAGTGCCATCGAGTACAAATCACACGGGGAGTGACAAAGGGTCCCTCTGTGGCCTAATCTGCTCACACGCCGTTTCAAATCAATGTAAAGTCTTTCAGGAAGAATAAGAAAAGCCTGAACACTTAATTACAAGCTTGATTCAGTCCCACAGTATGGATAGGCGCTGCCACCGTGCACGGGCAAGTGGAGATATCCCGGTGTTAGTGTGTATGGTAATAAAAGGTTATGTCAGAATCAACACAATGGAGGTCCCTTTGTGTGAAAGCCGGAGGGAATCATGTTTGCTGGCAAAACAATAACTAGAACCAAACATGAATATAGATGCTGGAGTAATATCTGACAAGCTCTCCTTTCAGTTGAAAACAACACATTTTTGCATAACCTATAATGTACACATAATAATGTTATTTAATTCAGTATATATAGTCACGTATTTATGTAGAGATGTACATTGGAGTATCATCTGAATAGTTGCGGTAGGCTACATTGTTGTTTTTATAATGAATGAGCAGTGTGAACAGATGCGTCCCAAGAATGGATCCTTGGGGAACCCCACATCTCATTTTTGTTCACTCTGATATCTGGTTACCAATAGACATACAATCGTCTATGTCTTTAGGAAGGACTTGAACTAATTGAGTACTGTTCCAGATATCGCTACCCAGTTCTCACGACTGTCATGAAATGATCCAACGTATCAAATGTTGCACTGAGAACTACAACTGGGACATTTTTACAGAGTCGGTCTTAAAGGGGAATGTAATTTACAACCTTTAATAAGAGCTTATTCAAAGATGTATTGGGGTCAGAATCCTGACTAAAACTTTTTTCTAAAATATTCATTAACATGAGCAATTTGTCATTTAACTTTTTAAAATCTCTACTATATAGGTTGGATATAGACCTTTAATTACTAATTACTGATGCATCAAGATTAATCTTTTCGGACGAGGCTTGATAACTGCAGTTTTTCAATTCCCTGTGGGAATTCACCTGATAGCGGAAAGTAGTTGATTCTCTGTGGTTACGTCAGATAATAAATAATATTTTTTAAAGAAGCTTGGCATTAGCATACCATCAAGGCTACCGGTTTTATGGTACATTGAATTCAATTCAGTCATGCAAGCCTGAATGGCTTTTTGTGCATGTCGAGGTGATCTACAAGTATTGTTTAATATCGACATGATGCTGTCTAATTGCCTAATTAGACAACATATCATGTCTCATTGTCTGGATCAAGCAAAATCGTTGCATGACTTTGTGTGAAGGAGTTGCTGACACTGGGGTTTTAGCGCGTCGTCAGTGGAGAATAAATCCTGTGCATTAATGATCTTTTTGTCGATGAGGTCAGAAAAAATAATACCTAGATCCTTAATTTATTCCAAACTGATTTTAGAAAGCGTCACTTCGTAAATGTCATGGTGTAAGTGGAAGTTGTAGTACTTTTCCTCTGCGACCGTGCAGCCTTCAGCCAGGGAAGAAGGAGGGGGGGGGAGAAGTGTATCAGTGGCCAGCCAAAGAGGGGGAGGCCGTCGGGGAGATATGCTGGGCGTTCAGCTGCTGCTGCTCAGAAAAAGGAAAAGATGTCTACAGTATATTTCAGTAATGCACGGCTCTTTAAAGCGACGCTTACGTAGCGGTGCCAAACGTCCTAACGAGTTCTATAGGAGCGCTGAGCGTTTCCCCGCTGAACACAAGCAGAACAATTACACCTGGAGCCAACGAGCCAAGCGCTTTTGTCCGGCTTTAAATCTCACCCCACAGATGTATAGGGTGGAGGAGAATGGGAAAGAATTACCTGGTGGAAAATGTTAAAGGGAGGAGCTGATTCAAAAATGATTAATGCGAACCCATGTTAAAGTTGTGGATGAATTACACCGTCCCTTCTGTTGAAGAATTCGAATAGACCGATCTTCTACATTCACTCCACTCTATCTATCACTCTATTCAACTCTACTGCTGAATCGCCCCGCAGGCCACTTAAACCGGCATGTGTGTGTGAACCTATGAAAGGAATATATATAAGCCCGGGCCATGTCTTGATCATCAAGAACCTTGATATATATTTGAATATATATATCCCCTTGAATATGGCTTCACCTCGGTGCCATTGAGTGATCTTGCTTCTCTGTACTCTAAGTGTCGTTACTGCTTCACGTCATACAGGAATCCACCTCCTCTCTCCCCCCCTAACCACGTGCTACACCACCAGCTCTGTACAGGGGGCGCCAGGGGGTGGAGCAGGCCGGGTGGAGGAGGGAGTGTCGTCGCACCTGTCGTCGCACCGGGGGGGGGGTGGAGAAAGCTGGGTGGAGGAGGGAGGGTCATGGAAACCAGGGGGTTGGAATAGGCTGGGCGGTGGAGGGAGTGTCCTGGTACTGGGGGGTGGAGCAGGCTGGGTGGAGGGGGGAGTGTCGTGGCACCGGAGGGTGGAGCAGGCTGGGTGGAGGAGGGAGTGCCGTGGCAGAGTTTAGCCGCAGCACAGTGTGAAGGTGACCAGAGCTACTTGACAGCTTCCGAGGGTGGAGCAATGCGCTGACGACCGGAGCGTACAGCTGATGGTTCCCTGAACGGCACGTGGCCAGTTTAGTGTTTTATCATGCGTGCCGCAGCGTTGGAGAGGCGCCGCGATGCGTTCGAGCTAACTGTTGCTCGCCGCTACTCTGATCCCGTCGTTCGAAAAGTCTGCTGAGTAGGTCATTCTGACCTGTCAGACGGCTGCCCTTGATGCCGTGGTTTCTCTTCGCCAGTGCGCGCACGGTCGCGTCATTGTCGGTACACGATCGAGGCGAGTGAAAACGAGCGATAAAGACTGAATGAGAGAGACAGAAAGAAAGAAAGAAAGAAAGAAAGAAAGAAAGAAAGAAAGAAAGAAAGAAAGAAAGAAAGAAAGAAAGAAAGAAAGAAAGAAAGAAAGAAAGAAAGAAAGAAAGAAAGAAAGAAAGAAAGAAGAGAAAGAAAGAAAGAAAGAAAGAAAGAGAGAAAGAGAGAAAAGAGAATAAAAGAAAATCGAGAAAAAAGACGTACAGAAAGAAGGAAAGAGAGAAAGAATTAACGAAAATGAGCAAGAAGGAAATGAAAAATCGCAAAAAGCGCAGGAAAGAAACATAAAAAAAAATGTAATTTCTGGTACTAAAGAGTACATGACCAAACTGTTCTTGTGATGGCGTGAAGGTGTTTCGACTCTCTAACATCTCTGTGACGAAGGTGTCTGTCGGGGGAGAGAGGGAACAGACAACGTGTTGATATAATGTGCAGGCTTCTGCTGAACGTTAGCACATCCGCAGAGGATTCAGTGCCCTGGGGCAGAGCTACTAAGAGCGGAGGAGGAGAGTGTTCCTGTCAGATGAGCGCTGTCCATAGCCCTATATTTACATGATTACACAGCAATATACAAATAGCAGATGTTGACCCACATGATTTAAATATGCATCAATATCGATTCCTGCCCGTGGTCTTTTGCTGCATGTCTTCTCATTCTGTCTATCTCTCTACAATAAAAAGGATAAACATATATATTCTTTAAAATAATTAAAATAAACACACAGGCGATCGACCTACTTATCAACATGTATCACTTTGATCATTCAGCTCTTCACATCTACACATACATATACGTATCCATCTATAGATATTTATAGATATTCATGTATATATATTTCATTCATTTCAGTCATTCTTTGTCCTCTCAGATGTGCACAGGCACACCTCTGGATAGGACGCCACCGGGCGCTACACACGCACACGCCTGTGCTGTCAGGTCTCCCCGGTGTTTCTGCTGACACAATCAGCTCATGCAGCAGGCGTGAGAGCCGCCTCATCTTACACTTCCTTATCGTGTCATCGCCGCCGCGACACCTCATTATCATAATCATTATCGCGTTACGCTCCTCCGCCTGGGAGATAATTGACGGGTCAGCGAAACCTATTTGCGGCGAAAAGGTTTCCCTTGTTAGTGAGGCCTCGTAAAAACGCCCCCGTGAGCAGGTTTCGGCTCAGAGGCGCCGCCAGGGTGCGATTCATTTCATGTGGGCGCACGGTGGTGTCACTGGGTGTGCCCCCCGACAGATGGCAGGGTGGGCGGGTAAGGGGTCAGGGCGGGGTGGGGCGGGGTGCTCAGCCAGTCACTCAG
>OLKM01002507.1:33185-36122 GCA_900291075.1 Melanogrammus aeglefinus
TCCAATGTACGAGGTGAAGTCATGGAAAATCACCCCCCAGCCCGATAAACGTGAAGCATGACAATGGGTTTAGGAGCATCAAGACCGGCGGGATTATGAGGATCAAATAAATCCCGACGCGCGGCGTACTTTCAGCCAGGCCGCGTCAGGGTGCTCTGTGTGTGAAGGGGTTAATAATCTCCTTCTCTCCCCCATCACCCGCCCCCCCACACCCCCGCCCCCCCCCGCCCTCCTCTGGGTGGTTCCCCGACCCCGCCGGACTAAAGTCCCGGGCAACACTGTTGGTCACAAACACAAAAAGGTGTGCATGTATGTGAGCCATACACACACACACACACACACACACACACACACACACACACACACACACACACACACACACACACACACACACACACACACACACACACACACACACACACACACACACACACACACACACACACACACACGTACACACATAAACACACCCACACACACACACACATGCACATATATACAGTATATACACAATGTAGTATATGTGTGTGAATGTACCACTTTTCTTTCTCACCCTCTTTGGTATACACACTCACACAAACACACAAACAAACAAACAAACATACAAACACAGACACAAACCCACACTGAACACACAAGTGCAAGCACCCACATTCTCTTCCTCTCTCTTCCCCTCTCTCTCTCTCTCTCTCTCTCTCTCTCTCTCTCTCTCTCTCTCTCTCTCTCTCTCTCTCTCTCTCTCTCTCTCTCTCTCTCTCTCTCTCTCTCTCTCTCTCTCTCTCTCTCTCTCTCTCTCTCTCTCTCTCTCTCTCTCTCTCTCTCTTCTCTCTCTCTCTCTCTCTCTCTCTCTCTCTCTCTCTCTCTCTCTCTCTCTCTCTCTCTCTCTCTCTCTCTCTCTCTCTCTCTCTCTCTATTCTCGGGTACAAGACCCAAGCGCTCTTTCTCTTCTCGTCTCTCTCTCTCATCTCTCTCTCTCTCTCATCGCTCTCCTCTCTCTCTTTCTCACACTCCTCTCTCGTCTTCTCTCTCTCTCTCTCGTAGTCCCTAGCTTCTCTCTCTCTCTCTCTCTCTCTCTCATCTCTCTCCTCTCTCCTCTCGTCCTTCACTACCTCTGACCTCTCATCTCGCACCCTCGCTCTCCTAAACACACACACAGACACACACACATCGACACGCACGCACACAATCCCCCCCCCCCCACACACACACACCCACCCACACCCATGCACCCCTATGCACATACATGCATCCAGCATGCATCCACCCACACCGGCAGGTTGACAGGCCCGGCACAGAGCACCACAGTGTTCTCAGGCCTGTCACATCGCCACAACGCTGACATCATGGCAGCGTTATTTGTGTTGGCAGGCTGCCTCGGAGCGGGCTAGTGCAGGAGCCACACCCCCCCCCACCACCCCTACTGCCGCCCGTCTCAGAACCCCAGCGCCCCTGCATAATGTGATGGTGTGTGTGTGTGTGTGTGTGTCTCTGAGGTGAGTGTGTGGGCGGAGGCCCGGGTTCGGGTGGAGCGGTGGGTGGGTGGAGGGGATCGATCGATGCTCCGCGGCACCACGCTTGCCAGCTTCTCTCTCCCTCTGCCCCTTTGTCTGTTTGTCGGTTTTTGTTCCACAAAGGTTGAGTTTGTTAGTTTGGTTGTTGGTTTCGCTAATGTGTTTGTGTGTTTGAGCAGTGCCGTCTGTGTGTGTATTATGATGGTTTGTGTGTTTGTGTCTGTCCGTGAGAGTGTACACGTGTGTATATGATTGTGTGTGTGTGTGTGTGTGTGTGTGTGTGTGTGTGTGTGTGTGTGTGTGTGTGAGTGTAGTGTGTGTGTGTGGTGTGTGTGTGGGTGTGTGTGAGTGAAGATGCGTGCATATGATTTGTGCATGTTTTGTGTGTGTATCTGTGTGTTGTTGGTGTGTGTGTGTGTGTGTGTGGGTGTGTGTCGTGTGTGTGTGTGTGTGTGTGGTTTGTGTGTGTGTTGTGTGTTACAAAAGCAATGTATCACAGGGAGGCAACAATCTGGGCACGAAAGTCGAATAGGCGTGAGCCGTATACCTTGGTTTTGTTGAAACGTGTGCACATAACGACTCCACGCACATGCATGTATACCTGTGTGTGCGTGTGCGAGCATGGGTGTATACTCATTTGTTCAAGCTTGTTTCATGAGCAGCTGCAACCAATATCAACATCGATGCCTCGGTAATGCTATGGGCATTCGTAGAGTAGTGTGTTACTAGCTGTGCGTTTATTGTGTGTGTCGATCCGTGTTGTGTCGTGTGTGTGTGGATTGTGTGCGTGACAGCACAGCTTGTGTCAGTCGAACTGTGTACACCAGGCTGAGTCAGCCATGCTCGTCGGTGTAGTGCTGATGTAGTAGCTGGCTAGCTAGGCCTGATCAGAGCCACACCAGGGGGACCACCAACTGCGGGGCCCACTATGGTAAGCGGGGCCGGCCCCCCCCCCCCGCCCAACCCTCTCGGCGCCCTCCTGTCACTTTCCATGATATGATGTCCGACGCTGACGATAGTGGATGGACGGCCTGATCTGTACTCGACGTCCGGACAGGCGGATGTAGGCGGTGTATATATACATCGATGGCTGGAGGAAGGCTCCCGGGGTCCACGGGGGGACATCGGTTCTGTTCTCAGAGCTTGTCTGTTGGGCCGTGCTGCGGGTGGACGGCGCCACACTTTGCTATTTGTTTTTCTGTTTCCTGTTCGCCAACCGGCCTCCTCTGCTGGGAGCTTGACGGGTGTCACTTTTACACGCCCGCTGCCTCCGAGTAAATCTGTGTGCGATTAATCAGGTCTTCAGCGAAAACATAGTAATAACCCCTTTTATATTAATGCACAGCTCACGGCTTGAACAGCTCTCTCCCCCGCATCCCTCCCCCCTCCTCCCTCCCCCCTCCCCCCTCCCCTCCTCTTCTCACCA
>OLKM01002507.1:46322-48822 GCA_900291075.1 Melanogrammus aeglefinus
CATACATCGGTCCCACGGGAAAATAACTATAACTATCAATGAGGCAGAAACCTAACATTAACTCATCCATCAGCTAAACAGTTCATGGGGTGCACTATTTTCTAAATATTTCCCATCTGGAGAATCTTTTAAAGTCAGTGAAATAATTAAATTCACTTGGTTTGCTTACTCTTTAGAACTTTTATTTTCATTTTTATTTTTATTAGCTTGTTTTTGAACGCACTCTTTGCAATCAATCTAATTTGCCCTCCATCCTGCTTTCGATTATATTGGGCTTATCGTGTTAACACTTGACAACAACTGTACAAATTAACATTAGTTAATGCAGTAGTAAGCATTGTTATAGTGCATTAGCTCTAGAATAATGTATACATTAGCATTTGCATAACAGAATGTATATATTAAAACCTAGGTTAACATGAAAACTACCAGTATATATGAACAGCATGGGTAAATTATTTATAGACAATTGGTTTACTGTTGATTAACTGTTAGTTAATGCTCAATACTGCATTAATTAATTTTAATTCATCGTTAATGAATGGATACTTAATGTATTGTAAGTGGTACCACAACATTAAGTTAGCAACTTCGGAAATTATTAAAGCCATATACATCAGCATCTTCTGAGCAATATCAAAATAAAAATAAATGGATTCATTAAAAGAAATTGTTTTAATAGAGAATAATCTCATTAAAAATATTATTTTTTAATTGAAATTACGAATAGTGTGTGCTGTGCACTTTTCTGCTGCCAGTGCTTGAGCAACACATCACTGTTTCACTCACCCTCGCTTTTAATCCTGAACAAAAGACAACGACCATCACAGTCTTACGCTATAATACCCACGATCAGGCACGACAGGTCAGTGCGCGCTAACAAAACCCTCGTCGGGAAAACAAGCAACCAAAGGCAAACGAGGAGGCGCAGGCGAGAATGAACCGCGGATTGCGTTACGCAACGGAACAAACATGTCCTCCTGATGGACGCGTCGCCTCCTGTACTGTGTATCCTCATCCCGGTCGGCATCAAGTCCTCCGTCGTTGATCGTTTTCACGGCGGTGCCACCTGGACCCACGCCAAGGATGACCACCGTTGGAGGAGTAATGAAAAACAAAGACATAATGAAAGTCCCCAAGCCCCAGAGAGATGGGGGGGGACGGGGGGGACGGGGGGACGGGGGGACGAGAACGGGAGATAAACTGATAGCAAACAGATTGGAATGTAAAGCCTTATCATATCATTTACGATGTGGTAATGATGATGTTGTGGCTTTGTAATGCATGCAGCAGGGATGCTTCTTTTTTTTTTAAACTAATGCCGGTGTGATGGTATATGCTGAATGAAAGGGAGTTGTTATTTCCAATACATATTATCAGAGCATACGTCAATTAAATATCAATAGCGGACAATTAAACTCGTATAGTTGATGTGCTTTTCCGTGTGTGTGTGTGTGTGTGTGTGTGTGTGTGTGTGTGTGTGTGTGTGTGTGTGTGTGTGTGTGTGTGTGTGTTGTGTGTGTGTGTGTGTGTGTGTGTGTGTGTGTGTGTGTGTGTGTGTGTGTGTGTGTTGTGTGTGTGTGTGTGTGTGTGTGTGTGTGTGTGTGTGTGTGTGTGTGTGTGTGTGTGTGTGTGTGTGTGTGTGTGTGCTTCATCTATCAATTGTATTTAGCAGCACACGCAAATGGGTCCCGATCTACAGTATATGGGTTATTGTTAGATTTCAGCTTATTTCTAAACTGTTCGGACAGACTCTGCGTTGTGTATTTTCAGTCGTAGTAGTAATTCTTGAAGTCGAAATCAAAGCAGCTTGACAGGTTGGATTAGAGGGTTGAATAGATGGTTTATTCCAGGATGTACAGCGAGATACAGACTTAGGTTGAATAATCTATAGTGGACCCGGTGGTCGATGACTTGTTCCTTGGCTGTCGAAACCCTCTACTCGTCGAACCAAAGGGTTGGGGCGAGTATAATACTAAAGGGGATAGATGAATAACACGTGAACAGACGCACTCTCAGCCTTGATAAGGTATCTGGCCCTGGCTATGTCCCGGAGGGCCAGGTTGGTTCGACCTACCCTGAGACATAACAATGGCAGAATGTTGGGGATAACACCTTGTATCAGTATGAGAGGCCCTGGCCTGTTCCTAGACTAGAAATGTGAACAATAAGAGAGACACTAAAATACACCAACATTCTACAGTTATGCAAAACTATTTAATAAACTTGGATAAAAAAAAGAAGTTATTATGCTAACTCCTACATTTTCAGAGTGACAAGTCTGTCCCAATATTGCCCGGTAGTCCATTCCTCCAATGACTTGGTCCGAGGCCAAAAGCTCTGTCAACAGATTTCAGCTCTCACATCTACGACGGGAGAAGTGCTGATTCTCTGTAAAAATGACAAACAATTGAGTCAATCGTTAAAGAAAATGACATGTCGTGCCCATGTTGTGCTTGTCAACCCCGGGCTGATGTAAGAAAGAAAACAGGCTAGGAAC
>OLKM01002507.1:56322-58822 GCA_900291075.1 Melanogrammus aeglefinus
TCACGCTCACAACGACATCGCTGTTGACTAATAAAACTAATAAAAAACACAGCAACAACAGATGCAGTGGAGGACTCCTCCTAAACCACGTCAGATGGAGGATTCAATACAGCAATAAACAATGTGCTTTTCAAAAAAATCAATCCAAGAAGTGGAAAAACACATCTCGCCTACAGATCGTTACAACATATCTCCCAGATTGTTCGTCGTAAATAACCATTCACATCGCCGCAAATCATAAATCGACATTAGTATTAGTTCCACACCAATGTACTATAAAGGGATTGTTATTATCTTTACAAGGGTGGCTAATTATGCGAATGATCATGACAAGAATGAAGAAGATGACTTTTAGGGGTGGGGAAACGTTTTAAAGAGGTTTAAGCAGGTTGATTTAACAGTTTAAATCAATAAAATGGGCACATAGCCAAATACCTCCCAAGTTTATCCTCTTGTGTTAGCCTACCACTGGAGGATGCCAGGATGCCAAATAAGCTACTTCGAGGGAGGGACATACAGCAAACATACTTGACTCACTATAGCAAAGTGCTAGCGACACCAAGTCAAACGCACTCGGTAATTAAGTAAATCTGCATAGCGGCATTAGTCACTATTAGCATAGTGTATTACTGTTGAACACAGCGAATCATCTCTGCTTTCAGCGCGATCAGGGTCTGCAGTTGAAGTGGAAATAATCAAAAAAAGGGGGACCTAAAAGCCGTTAAACCCTAATTCAAATATATATGCTAATTAATCTGGATTAATATGTAATTTATGCAAATTTGTCATTTCCATGTAGGTTTTTTTCTGGTCGATTGTTTGTTTACTCCCCTCTCTCTCCCCCACCGGCGCCGCCACCACCACCACCGCCACCACAACCTCACCAAGGTTCAACAGACGCATTGTTAGATGTGCAGCGGGATTCGGGATGGCAGCCGACAGAGACTGTTTCCATTATGTGGAGGAGAGAACCCAGTGGCTCCGTGAAGCTCTTAGCTGTCTCTTGTCAGATCTCTCACTTCTCCCATCCATTAGTTCCTCCTCATCATTTTTTGCCTCTGCCCTTCTCCCCTCCCTCTAATTTTAACCCGTCTTCTCCCCTCCATTTTTTTGCGTGCGCTTTCTTCCCCGCGTGATTGTATCTATCGCTCTGACGCGCTTCGCGCACGCACTCCGGATCGCTTCCTCCAGCCACCCCGTGGCGGATTTCCCGCAGCATTTCAATTGGCTCCTAAAAATAACCATCTTTTTTCTTCTATTCACGCTGGCTTTTGTTATAATGCAGCCCCTCTTTGCGGGCAGTCTAGAGGTCAATCCATTATCTCAGAGCCAGCCGCACAAGCTGCTGTCTGACTCCTCGTCTCGACACACCTCTCCCTTCTCCTTCCACTGTATAATGTCCGCACAGCCTCACGACACTCAGACTCGCCGTCCACCCACTAAAAGCTGGGTCGAGCTAATCAGCTTTAAAAACAGAATCCGTATCAACCATTAATACAAAATAAAGTCATAATCGTCTGCAAAGTTAATGCTTCAATATCGTGAAGTGAATATGCCATGGTGGCATTGTCACGGTGTCATTTACTAGGAAGAAGGTAAAACATTCTGCATGGCCCAGGCTGCTTAAATTACACTTTTAAAGACTATTACTATATTAATAAATCCAGTTTGCATGATAGCCGTAATAAGTGTACAGGATAAAGTGACCGTCAGCGAACGGATTTACAATAAAGGAGCAGATAAACGTTATTAATTTTTGGACACGGTCACAAAAAAAAGGTAAGATAGGCATTTTTTTATTGCCATTCCCTGTCTCTCCGCTGCATTCATTTCCATACGGCTACGACACCCTAATCCTATATTGGCAATAATGTAATTTTTCCACTAAAAAGATGAAAGATCAATATCCACTCAGTGCTGCGCGTTAACGGGGGGAAAGCAGGGGGGAATAATACCGTCCGCCTCATCACTGCTGATATATGGTCCGGTCAGACGCCACGGATGATAATGAAATTGTTGAAAATGTACAATTTATGTGTCAATGAGTTAGCCTGTATGGGGCGTTCAGCAGAGTCCCCACAGGGGCATTGTCAAACCCGAAGCATTAGCGACGTTCTCTGGGTAACATTAACCTTTCTACACGGGCTTACCGATATCTCATCGCGGCCCCTGTCACCCCGGCCTGTGCTTTTCACAACGGCCTCTTTGTGAGATTGGCTGTCTCCACAGGCCTTTAAAACATACATGGACACTGGATAAATGATCATTGACCGAGTCCATCATTTGGTGCATTTCCAGACTATTTCTTTGAGTTACACCTTTTCCTCTCCCTCGCCGAGCCGCCGTCCAGGGGCCTCTTTGTATCCAGGGGCCTCTGCTCCACTAAAAGTCGGAATTATTTTCGAGAGCCACAAGTTAGGTCCTCATTGTTGCTGACGTTTTAATTTAAGGGTCAAGGACTCATAAGATAAGATGGCCTCTAAGATTGCTAATATGAATA
>OLKM01002508.1:0-27500 GCA_900291075.1 Melanogrammus aeglefinus
CACATGTGCAAATTACAGCAAATAATCGAGGGAAACAAATGGTTGCATGTTGGTGTGCGACCAAGAGAGCGTGTAACTGAGAGCTCCAGAGAAACGTCTGCATGAGACGTGCTGCATTCAGGTGTACAACTGTGTCTTCTGTCAGGGGTTCTAGAGACGGCCTTTTGTGGAGGCGCTGGGGAAGAAAGTCACTGGCTAGGATGGAAACGGAGTGGACTCACAAGGGACCTTTGTCCAAAAGGGTCAGAGGGTGGGCGTGGTATTGGCAAGACTCCTAAACTCACACACACACACGCACACAGGGACAGGGCAGGGACGCACGCATGCACTAACAGACACACACAAACGCACTTGCGCGCGCACATGCAGGCAGGCATGCACAAAGTCAAACACGCACAGCTAGGCAGGCAAGGAGAAACACAAAAAGTTGTACCTCAAATCTGAATATAAACACATATTGACATGCTGACGTATTAACTTTACAGAATTTACATAATATATTTTATGTATATATATATACTGTATATATATATATATATATATATATATATATATATATATATATATATATATATATATATATATATATATATATATATATATATATATATATATATATATATATATATATATATATATATATATATAAATATATTGTATATATATACAAATGTATTTATCAATCTATATATTTATGTTCAGAGATGATTGAAGAATCTTCTTTTTATTGTGTGAATCTTTAATTGTGTTATGAATGTATGAAGACTGCATCACTAGAGATACAGAAGAATGATATTTGATATAAATGGACAGCAGGGGTCAAATAAGCGGGTGGGTGGAATGGTGACCCAAGGAGCCAGCAGGTGGTTGGGGTCATGATCTATCATCTGTTTTAAGGTACGATGGACTGGACATCCTGGGTTCGGATCCCAAAGCATGTACCACTGGGTAGAATGGTTGACTGCTGCGTTCAGAACGTGGAGCCTGGCTTATTGGCATTGTCCATTAATCTTTTGAATGATCTTTTTGGGTGCATGGTTTTGATATTTATTTTGTTTTGGTAATTATTATTATTATTATTATTATTATTATTATTATTATTATTATTATTAAGAACAGAGGAGCTATATTGAAATTATCCTATACTTGAACATATGTTAAAATAAATTAACTAGAATTTAAAATCACAAGAAGCAGCTGTCATGTGATCTGAACCAGCGGCTTGTCTTAATGGACTTGAAAACTGCACCACAATGCGGGGGACACACATAAAACACACTGTTCTACGAATGAAATACACATCTTTATTTTCTGTAATATTGTCATCTCAATTCTTTGCAAAATATTTTCAAAATTTCAATAAATATATTGTTCTCAAAGTATAAAAAAAGTAGGAAAACTATCTAATGAGCAAGGCTCAATACAGACAGTAGCTCATATGCAAGAATCTCCAAACATGAACTGAATCGGAATCAATAAATAGAACACTGAATATGGCTATATAAAATAAACATACATCTCAAATATCAATACCACACACAGAAAGGCCTGCTTTCCAAATGAACTGAGGGAAAACCACAATCCTTTACTTTGAATGGTGAACTTTATGAATGAGGTTCACCATTTGGTAAACTTGTCCTTAACAGTCTTTGGTCCACACAGAACAGAGCTCCTCTGATCTCAGAGGAGGATAGCTCATCATCTCAGTTACATTCTGTGGTTTCCTCTCAACGCTACAACGCTAAAGTGATCAGGTTGAACAGGGTACATTTGGTATACATCTGTCGGTGAAACAAAATATAACAAATAATATCAAATAAAAACAAGAAAGAACCAAGCTAAAAACATGCATGGGCAGAAATACAAACAGAGAGAGTCGGGAAACCAAGCACTTGAGCCACAAGACACATGGTAGTCACAAACGTCTATCCTAATTAACTTCCAATTAACCATTTGTGCTAATGTTGCTAATGCTAATGTTGATGTTTCATCAGAGAAAATTGGATTATAAGATACGCCTTTTGCATATTTTTTTTATCAATTTATTTTTGCTTTAAAATCAAACCGTGTTGACGGATTCAAAATTGTAATAAGTTAAGGGTGATGTGTCAACGAATTTTGATTGGCCTTGTAATGAATTCAAAGACATTGTACAGCCCTGATGTAAGCAAACCTGATCTCAACTCAATTCCTCCGTGAGCATGTCTATGATTTACTACAAACATAAGGAAGAAAACGACAGCTCAGATTACTTTTCTGATCGCTACACTTGAATGCTGGATAAAAACAAATAACTCAAAACAAATACTGACTAAAGAGTCAGAAACGGTTTCGTATACATTAAATAATACGAGAATAACTTAGAACACATGTTTGAATAAATAGCATAATACAATAAACCAAAAAAAATTCCATCTGCTCTTTGAAAGATAAAACTTACGCATCCAACAGTTTCAGATAATTGGAGCATATATACTTTCTTTAGAACAGATGCTGATATGAAGAAAATTGAGGTTTTCAAGATGGCGGTGCGCACAGTCGCAGAGGCTCGGAGCTCTCCCCCTAGTATAACTGTGCAGCTGGAGGATGGCTCTAACAAAATGTCGTTGTCTTGTACAATGACCATAAAGATTATTTATCTATGTTACAAGGGTTTTTGCCATCGCCATAGTCAAAATCAACTATGGCAATGGGCAATGCTTCAATGAAACATTGACTATTGATGTGTGACATCACATGGATCAGATACTTAGACCATAAGGTTAAAGGGCACAGCCCCTTTAGTTGTATAACATGTCTGGGCTTAGTCCAAAGTCAACGTGAAGTCAAACTACTAAATGGATGCTCATTATTCTCCCCCATGAAGACGACCATGAGAATAATGTCCCCACTACATTCATCATGTGCTTGTTTAAACCACAAATCCATCCCCCAAACTCACCAGCAAACACACAACACACACGCAACCTTTAGTCAAATGTGAAGTGTATTCTCTTAATGCTGCATGTCAGCGTTGACACGGGTGACCTGACGTGGAACAAGCCCCTGTAAGCCAATCAGGCCGTCTGCTAAACAACACATCTCTGCCCTGTGGACACACTCCAATCACTCCCAGCCGTTGTCCTTGATCATGTGGGCAAGCTCTATGATGAATTTGCCCTCCTTGTATTTCTGACTGCTTTCAAATGCATGCTCCTGCAGGGGAAAACAGAAAGATGAGAGCAAAAAATATACGCCTTTCAGGGACGCAACAAACACATTGCATGGTAAGTACTTGGTTGCATCTCACGAGACTCCCTTTGAAGCCAGTGTCTGTGTGTGTTATAAGCAATTTCAAATTTCACACCCACTACTAAGTTGCATTGGTAAATGCATAATCATATGATTTTAAACTGGTAAGAAGTGCGGTCCATTCACATAGATTGCTAATCCTAATGGCTCCCTCTCCGATACGTCTCGTGACCGCGGAGACTAATTATCATTGGGGCATTATCACTGTGCAAACGGATACAGCATCGTTTGAAATCAGCCATTGATTTCAGATAAGGCCAATTCCTACATTTCTGAGCAGGAAAGTGAGTTTATGATCTATTTTAGGCAAGGCAACTTTATTTATGTAGCACTTTTCATACACAAGGCAGACTCAAAGTGCTTCACATATAAACATTGTCATACAATACAATTAATTCAAAAATAATCAATAGAAAAGAAAACATATGCCAAAAAGGTTAGGGTTAGGGTTAGGGTTATTAGTCAAATAGATAGAAAATAAAGGCAAAGTTAAAAAAGCATTTTAGAAAAAGTAAAGGTAAAGTTAAAAAGGCCTATTTTTTTGGAAAGTGCAATGTATTTAAGATTTAGCAGAAAGCTAAAGCAAACATAAAAGCCTCAATCTTGTTTTAAAAATGATCAGAGTAGGGGAAAGTCTTAAATCCTCAGGGAGTTTATTCCAGCTATTTGTTGCATAGTAACTAAATCCTGCTTTCCCATTTTTCGTGTTTACTCTGGGGATAATTTACAGAAGAAGATCTCAGATTTTTTTTTGGGAGACCTGTAAGGAGACCATTGCAGTAATCAAGCTTATAGTGATAAAGGCAAGTTGTTTTTGTAAGTCTTTAGTTGACATTTTATTGTAGCACATAACATAGAGGTGCCTTGCCCACTGTCCCAAACAAGGACACCAACCATCTGGCCAGTGGGCCCGGCGTTATGGCTGTGATGGGGTCTGTGTTCTTAGTGAACATGTAGATTTGGTATCGGCCGACGTTAGCCAGTATTCTATAGCTGGATGTTTGGGCTTGTTGACGCAGTGTCTAAGTGCCTAAACCAGAATCCTGATGACCAATTGAAACTCACATATTTCCAGCCGAGGGTGGTCTTGCAGCTCTCACAGAAGATGTCTGCCACGGCGTGCAGCCCGGTCAGCAGCAGACGTTCTTCTGCCGGACCACAGCCCACGTTGATACTAGGGAGAGCCACCAGGAAGAGGGAGAGCCAACAGGAAGAGAGAGAGACACCAGGAAGAGAGAGAGACACCAGGAAGAGGGAGAGACACCAGGAAGAGGGAGAGACACCAGGAAGAGAGAGAACCACCAGGAAGAGGGAGAGCCACCAGGAAGAGAGAGAGACACCAGGAGAGAGTGAGCCACCAGAAGCGAGAGAGAAAACAGGGAGAGAGAGAGAGAGAGAGAGAGAGAGAGAGAGAGAGAGAGAGTAACCAGGAGAGAGAGACACACCAGGAAGAGAGAGAGCCACCAGGAGGGAGTGAGACACCAGGAGAGAGAGACACCAGAAGAGGGAGAGAGAGAGACACCAGGAGAAAGTGAGACACCAGGAGAGAGTAAGCAGGGGGCTGCATGGGGCCCTCTGATCACAGGACACGGTTGGTAATAATACATACCATAATAATAATAATAGATCAGTTTTTTATAGCGCTTTTCTAAGGCATATATATATATATATATATATATATATATATATATATATATATATATATATATATATATATATATATATATATATATATATATATATATATATATATATATATATAAATAGGGCATTTCAACTGCCTTGAGAGGTCACATGATCTATGTACATTGATATTAAAGTACAACAACGGATATAATATTCTTCTTAATATCAATACAGTAATAAGTTTAATGCTGACATGTTATCATCTTCAGAAGCGCTCTATTAGCCATGTAACCCACTATAAACATACATCCAGCATCACCTGCAACAGGGGTAAATGGGCATTGATACTACAGTTTACTAAACTACACTACACTGCACTACACTATACTACGCTATATTATACTACATTATACTGCACTATACTATACTAAACTACAGTGCACAATACTACACTAAACTTTTGTTGTGTATTACCTTCATTAATACAACGTAATAAGGATGTCTAAACCAGGAGTTGTAGTCAACATAGTTTTTACTGGATCTACATAACTGAAAACATAAATCACTGCGCACAAATGGCAACGCATACAACAAAAAGTAGTGCCTCCATTATGTGGGTATACCACATACAAAACAACTTTACCACACTATACTAAACTATACTACACTAAACTATACTGTCCTAAACTAAACTACACTATTCTACACTATACTATACTGCAATACACTATGGGTGCAAAATTGAGGCAGAGAGATTAAAGTGCAGTCAACAGTGTAACAGTCCAGGCTGCAGCCTATTGGAACCTATTTGGTTTGACATCGTCAGACTGTTTCAACTATTCAATAATAATTAATAATGAAGATATCAAGTGTAGGGTGAGGGTGAAATAAAGAGGAACACTTACACGGCATTGAAGAGGTACGCTCTACCTTGACTGCCTTGGAATGACTGAGAGAAAGAGAAACCCAGAGACATGTGTTCAGTAGAGTTCATGTGTAACTCTGGACCTCAAACTCAATATCATACCAAGACATTAATCAAAAAAAGAACCACCACAGACCTCCCATCCCTCTGTATATTGATGTGGAAGTTCAGATTATTTTATTTTGGGCAACAGTAGGCTTGCCATGCTGACGAGAACTGGCCGTTTGTGGAAAGACGGTTATTCTGGACACGACTAAAAGTCAGACCTAGTCACAACCTCTGTGTTACGCAGTTTACACTTACAACATCCCAAGGCATAATGTAATTCAATCCCCACTCATTTCAATCTTGAATAGCAGTGAACAAACATAAAGTATGCGCAGACTGAACAACAACTCACAACTCTACACAGCTATGTACAACAATGACCGCCAAAAAACATGTAAGTAATATCAACACAAAAACCAGAAACGAGTTGTGTTGAAAGGTTTTACTTGGTGTGTCTTTACTTGACTGTCAATGCCTCCATTGAGGACGGGATGAATTGTTTTCGTCTTATCTCAGAACCTTGGCTGTTTTTCGACTTCCCTAAAAGTAAACCATTTAAATATCTAGAGCCAGAAAATGAACCCAGTGTATTAACCAACATCAACCTTATTGATGATGGACTTTGTTACATTTATTGTAACCAAAACACTCTCTGTTGGAGGGGAAACCATGAAGAAAAGGGCAGGAAGTAAGACCTTTACGGGACCTTTCTCCTATAATCACAAAATGATGCCACTGTCTTTGTTTTGTAAAGGAGTTCTGCGTCCATTTCATATGTGTGCGTGTGCGTGTGTGTGTGTGTGTGTGTGTGTGTGTGTGTGTGTGTGTGTGTGTGTGTGTGTGTGTGTGTGTGTGTGTGTGTGTGTGTGTGTGTGTGTGTGTGTGTGTGTGTGTGTGTGTGTGGTCGGCTACAACACAATGATCACCGGATGAGATTTTATTTCCACTACATACGTGCACACACACACACACACACACACACACACACACACACACACACACACGCACACACACACACACACACACACACACACACACACACACACACACACACACACACACACACACACACACACACACACACACACAGCGCGCCCACTGCAATGAAGTCCCCCCTTGTTCACATTATAATAGCGTATGCAGTGCACACATCTCAGGGTTCAGACTTGCTTTAACTGCCACAGCAGAGCCTTGGCAAACAGTCAGTGGCCGCGCCGTGAAGAACAGCTAACAGGGACAAAACAGGTCCCTGAAGCAGCGCTATGCAGGGAGCCAGCAGAACGGTGAGTCTAGAGCCACGTCTGGACATGTTCTCGGCCTCCTTTCCCCAGAATCCCCACCCAATACGCCCTCTGGCCTCTCGTTTGGCCCTGACATGATGTCACCTTTGCACAGATTCAGCTTCACTGTGTGCAGGACGTTTTTCCATCAAAAATACAGATTACCCCCTTGAACTTCACAAGAGGCTTGAGAAGACAGCCTTCCAGTGGGGGGGGGGGATACTATTGACCTATTGAAAGGATAAATCACCATTGTGTGTTCATTTCTCAACCCCTATAGCCAGGAATACTGCTAACATAGTTATACTCGTATTAATCCCTTCATGGAGGATGTAGTTTACAGCAACTTGTTACTGCATTGGAAGTGTGTTGGAGTATGTGTTGGTGAAGTGCAGGCATGACGTATGCTTGTCATTCTTGGACGACATCTTAGCATACACCCATTTTAGCCTTTTGTTTTAGAATGATTCATCTGAGGGAAAGTAAAACAAACTGCGACACCAAGCTGAGCTTAGTACACTTCATTACAATTATTATAAGATATCAGTGCTAACAAATAGCATTCATTAAATTACTACAGATTATTCTTCATTAAGGGGATACATAAATACATACAGACAACAGAGACGTGAATTGATGTAACATCGTTCAATTTCTTTTTTCAATGTTTCATTTTCTAAATGTTTACCTCTACTGTCCTGATCTTTCCACTGTGACGCTCATAATTCCCGTCGGGAACGTTCCATCTTACACACATAATGACCACAACCAACCACATCCTGGTGAGAACAATGAGAGGGTCCAGTGACTGCTCAGCTTGTGTGATAACTGTGGAGCAGCAACAGTCTTAGAAGAGACACCAGCCATGTGGCGAGGTCAATACCTTGGATATGAGTTCATCGTGGTTGGCCAGGTGTGCGCGGCAGTGGATACAGCTGTAGGTGCGGTGGCAACTGGGCAGGTACGCCTGGAAGGTTTTCGAACGTGTCATCACAGTAGACCCTTGGAGGAGGTCAGCCGGGGGTGTCGACCCAAAGGTGGCTGGAGGGTGAGTGGAAGGTGCACACCTGGAGTGACAGAAGAGCTGTTTTCAAATATGCTCACTTGTGTAAACACAGTGTCGGACAATCACTAATGGGCGAATCAATTAAATTGTGAATTACAAAATAAAACTGCAACATGCATCATGGGATTAAAGTGCAGTAAAAGGTGTGCATCTGCTGTACACTACTCTTACGGTGCATTATGGGTATTAAGTATAGTGTACCATGTGGGGCACCAGGGGAGAGGAAGCTTGCGTAGCTAATGTGGAAGTGGCTCTCCTTTCTCTATCAAAGCTCAACCAGAGAGAGGCTGGCTTCATACCCAAGAGTTTAACTCCAACTCCCCCTGAGCCGGCTGTCATATCGACAAAGCATACAAATCCACACCATGTTCATCTCCATGTGAATGCATATTGGTTAACCATTGATGGTAAAGCGACCACAGCAGGGGAATGCAGGGAAAAGGGTCATATAAACCATAGAGACACACCATAAAAACACGTTATTATGGTTAATTTTTTTATTCAAGAAATCTATTTTCTTGAGCGGCAATTAAAGCCTCAGGTTGACAATGCTAACGCTATATCACAGATTCAGTCCCTAGAAACACGGCAGACACTTAACTGGGTAGTGTGCTGCAGCCAGCGAGACCTGGCTGTGACCGGTGGCAGGGGACAGGTGGCTACTGCTGCTGCCAGAATGTTCACCAGTAAAACACTGCTTCACTTCCCCCCCTACCCTGGACACTGGGACAACTTGCTGACTCAGGGGGTCTAACTAGAGGCACAATTGAGATGGGTGGGATGGGGGTTGGAAGGGGGGGGTCAAACTGTGAAAGGAAGTGCTGAGGTTAGAACATTATGGGGCAGATGAGAGGGCAAGGGTCAAACGTGCTAACTGACGCTGAACAGAGAAAAATAATTCTGTGAGTACCTGTGTGATGGTGTGTGTGTGTGTGTGTGTGTGTGTGTGTGTGTGTGTGTGTGTGTGTGTGTGTGTGTGTGTGTGTGTGTGTGTGTGTGTGTGTGTGTGTGTGTGTGTGTGTGTGTGTGTGTGTGTGTGTGTGCGTGCGTGTGTGTGTGTGTGTGTTTGTGTTGATGTCTGTGAACTGACCCATAATCAAAGCATATTGCAGGTATTGCAGTTCAGCCAATTTAGTTCAAGAATATTTTTCCCCTTCCCAGGTTCTGCAACCCATGCTTTCAGACACTTTTGATCTTCTCCAATGATAAGTGAAAAAGAAAATAGTTCAATGACTGATAATTGTTTCTATGTTCTGTATTTGTGAAGACAGAGGCAAATGATAAATCCTTGTTTTCTCGATTCAAGTTGAGGAAAAACAAACGTAAACCTTTCCTACCTATGTCACGCCAATGACTGAATGTTAAGAGCCATGGCTGTCTCTGTAATACTCCTGAATGAATGGATATATCAGTGTACAGTATGTAGTATGTTATTGTTCAGAAGCAGTTATCAAGACATTTCCCACCGGGACAATGAAATACCGTGGATCGTCTTGCGCACACATGCACACTCACACACTCACACAAACACACAAGTATGCTTAGCCCAAAATATCCTTTCCCTGGTTAGAGGCCAATAATAATTCCCACACTATTCCCACCACCCCCCCCCCCCCCCCACCACCCCACACACACACACACACACACACACACACACACACACACACACACACACACACACACACACACACACACACACACACACACACACCACACACACACACACACACACACACACACACACACACACACACACACTTGATTGTGCCCTGGCGGTTTCCTACCAGTCTTTTACGAGCCAAGCATGGCTAGTAGGCGCCATCAGGCAACCAAAACAATATTATCAACACTTGAGGTGTACTTCTGATCAATAAGCGGAATGTTAAATGATCATTCATTAGGTATTTAATTTAGCACCTTAAGGCGATTGTTCAAACCACAACAGTCATAATTACAGATTAATTACCAATTCACCATAGAGTATTTTAGAGAGATATGTCTCTCACTTGGTTCTGTCTCTTCCAACAAGCTAAAGAAAGTCAAAGTATCTATTTGCGATAAGAGAAAATAATGTATTTACTCTGGATAAAGTGGTGTTTACTGTGGGAATTGCAGGACACAGTCGGACACAGTACCCCTGACCCTTGGAGATAATGTGACTTTTTCAACTGACTCCTATCTGTACAGCTACCAAACATGACTGGGAATAAAACTGACAGTCAATTTATTTGGGGGTTTTGGTTGATTTCTGTAGAAGTAGTATTTTGTAGTTACGCAGTCGTACTTAGTTGACAGTGTAGTTGACCTACTTGCTTTTAAATGCTGATGTGAAAGAAGCATGATAAATACAAATAACAGTTCATCATTGTTTCCATTGGGTTTGAACTGGGATTGCAAACATACATCGCCATGCGGACACTGGCAGATTGTATTATGGGTAATGCGTACCATGTGGGCAATATTGGAGATTATTGTTTCAATAAAATATTATAAAGTCTGTAAAAACCAAAAAAATGCTTAGAAATGTGTCTTGAACTTGTTGGTTCTGTTCTTCCCCGGTTTGGTTCACAACATTTGGAAATTAAGTATGAATTAAGGGTGTTCCATTACAAAGTTTACCTTTTGTCTCAAAAAGACTGTTTAATCTATACAGATGGATGCCATCACAGAATCTTGACGAGCAAGCTTCTGTGCCAACAAGCGGACTATCTAGGGTTTCTTGAATCCCAATCCGCCAATAATCATTCCAAAGCAAAGTCAGCATAGACTGGCGGGTGGAAATGGTTAGTGTTTTCCTCTGACTCTTTGGGGGAAAAAAACCAAAAAAACCTTTATATGCTCATAAAAACAGGTCACATATTATCACAACAGTGGATTGGAAATCCTCAGCATTTCCTGCAGTAAGGCAGTGTGGGAGGTTGTTATGTTTTAAACCACTACCTTAAAAGCCTGGTACACCCTTCAGGTCTACAAACAGGAATGGATGTTTGCATTTTTGGTAATGGCAAAACACAGCTGTAGCCTACAATTCCTGACTACACTTAATAACACCATCATAATTGTAGCACTGTCAATTTCTGCATTAATATGTACATTGAAAAATGTAGGCTAAATGAATTTGTGTAATCATCATTATCAGTATCATTAGACCTACTACCGTGCAACCATGAATTTGATCTTCATTACGACTTTCATCATACTTTTGTCCCATCAGCAGCCACATCGCCATGAAACAGGCCTGCTTGAGACGAGGTTCAGAGAGCTCCAAGAGCCTGAAGCTCCACGATGCTCCTCCAAGCATGGGTCTCCAACCATCAGACCCCCTGACATCCCCACAGTGAGGATGACACTCCGTGTCGAGCCTCGTTGTATAACGCTCGTCTACGAGGTCAACGATCCACGCTAGTCGTGTTACTGACAGAAATAGAAAAACAAAAAAGGTGATTGGCACGCGATAATTAGCCTACCTTATATTAAGAAAGACAAAACACGTTCAAACAGTTTCGCCTTGTTTGCAAAATTACTCTTCCGTTCGCTGTTGAAATCCTCCATGCAGCTTGCCACGTTACTTCTTCACTTGTTAACTTTAGGAATCGATATCAATCTGCAGACGTCAATGGGAATTGTGCACAACAGAGTACCAAGTTGATGTTGTTACGGTTCATCGTCACGGCTGTTGAGTGGCAGTTATTCGTAGCCAATCAGAATTGCTATACGGCATAGCAACATCCCTGTGTTCCTGAATCTTAGGAAGGGTTGGAAAAAACGGACCAATCACAAGTTCCCCGGGAATTGAATGCAAAATGACTTTATTTTCGGTCAATCAAGAAAGGGATCGAAACCTTTGGAATGGTTTTATCATTTGAATGACCAAATCGGTAACTGAATGTTTTCTTACTAGTTACCGTAGCTTTCATGTTAAGCATTAATTTGTTTACAAAAATTTAGCTCGATATAATCATCGAAATTTAATTTCAAGAAGAATATCAATATTGTTGAAGACAAAGAAATATAACTGTAGCTGAGGATCTAGGTACAATAGAGCCAGATCGTTGTTACCAAAACCCCTAATCAGGATATTAATTTCTTCTCCTCTCCCTTTGACCATTTCGATAACAATATCCCCACCTGGTGGCCAACATGTTTGACATTGTCGAGGCCCTGCACGTCCCTATCGCGATAATTGGGCAGTTATCCTAGAACTTGCAATACTAAAGAAAACACTTTCTTGAAATAGAAACATCTAAAAACAGGATTGTTGACCAAAGATGTAATATATATTTGCTCATACACACAGCTGACTGTGAAAATCTGTGACGAAAATCTATGAACTGGTTCATGATACAATTGGATAGAGTGACCTTCCAGCTGTTTTGTAGTTCATGATGCCGTTTAACAGCATGATTTGAGATGCAAAAACAGACCAACAAAGACGCTTGCTATCGTGATTGAAGGCATAGAAGGATGTTGGGGTGGGGGGGGGGGTGCCTCAGCAGTTGAGGAGCTGGGGAGGAGGAGGACTGACGGTGGCGGCCCGCAGAATCCCTCGCAACACCTTGTAGGCGGAGAGGGGCTGGTTCTCCTTGGGCGGGTAGCAGGGCCCTCGCTCCGTCTGGTAGGAGTAGGGGAAGCGCAGCACCCACAGGCCGTCCGCCGGCAGCACGAGCTCCGTTCTCTCGGGGTGGAAGACGGGACACGGGAGGGCGCCGGGCTGGACCTGGGGGGGAGGCGGACAATCCAAGGTTTTTATTGTTCACTTTCTTATTTGTCCTGGTGAAAGACATGGGACCAATTGGGACATATTGCATGATAAAGTCATGCACCTGTTCTTACAATATCAGACCCGTGTCAGAGAGGCGCTCAGGGCAGACCGCCCCAGGCCCGAGTGCAGGCCATCAGCCATCTTACCTGTGGGTTCAGAGTGATCTCTAGCGGAGCGTCGGGAACCAAGATGTAAAGGCGCATCAGCTGGGCGTAATGAGGCTTGAGACCCCGCCCCTGAGCCGGTGAGGGGACGTAGAGGGGCATGTCTGTGTTGAGAACCCGGCTGGCCGGCTCCTTGACGCCCCCGGGCCCCAGTACCTTCACGATCTTGTCGGGCCCTGAGCTGAGAAATCGGCGACCCCTGCTGTCCTCGTACTCAAAGCCAACAAAGGCCCTGGCCACGTCGTCCCGCCGCCGGCCCCTCCCCAGGCCCCCCGTGCACCCGCGCTTCCCCACCAGGGATTTGTTGGGGGCGGGCCACGAGGACCCACCTCCGTCAAGCGGCTCGGCCAATCCGGTGTCCTCTTCGGAGCTCCGGGAACGAATCACCAGGTCCCACGGCAGCAGGAAGGAGGAGCCGGGAAGAAAACCTGGCTGCTCCAGGCCCGTGTGGCAGTTGTACGACTTGGCCGGCCCCAGCTTGACCAGGGACCAGCTGGAGAACTTGGGGAGGAGCCCCTTGGGGCAGCCTGTGTGGAGCATCCCCGGGAGGTACTCCACGGTGGAGGGCTGCCGGTCCACCAGGCTGGGCCTCTTGGTGGGGACGTCGCTCCCGTCCGCCTCCCCGTACGGCCCCATGCTGTCCGTGGACTGCCCCAGGCTGAGCGCCAGGCTCAGGCCAGTGCAGTCTACGGGGGTGTGGCTGTGGGCCGCGCTGCCGGAGGTGGCCGTGGCTGGCTGCGGGTCCTTCAGCTTCTCCTCTTGGCTGGGCGCGGAGCCGTCTGACACAGGGGCATGGCGCCTCCACGCAGGCGGAGGCGGGGGCTGGCGCGGGGTCCTGAGTGCTGGGCTCAAAGACGGGGAAGTCCACCCGCTCCAGCTTCGCGCAGCACTTGTCCTCCACCATCTGAAATACAAGTGTGGAACTGTTACTTTATTGGCCCTCTTTTCTTTCACTTCTTTCACTCACACTATGGGTTGTCATTATTTCCAACTCATTGATTACTTTTCTGTTCCAAATCAGGCCTTGAGCTCAAATATGTAGTTGTGTTTAAAACTCAATATTGGATCATATCCCCTTGTTGTTGTGTGATGGAGATCTCAAATGAATGGGATCAAGGAAACAATATGGAGCTCCAGGAATGTATAAAAAAAAAAGTTAACCACAGTGTGAAGTGCACTGACCAGAAAGAAGTCATAGTTGGCGGACTGGATATCAAACGGGTCCTCACGAGGCGCTTGCTTCCGGCCACAGTTGCAGGCGTTGGTGGAGCGCCCCCGGCTGTTGTGGTGGAGGACCGGGGGGTTGTGGTCCATGTCGGGCTTCTCACCTACAAACACATCAGATCACCTTGTTGAACGAAAAGATGGGGCTTAAAACGTTGGCGACGTTCTCGGTTTTTTCTTAGCAGAAGAAATCGAATTGAACGAACGGTCTTGAAATGTATTTTGAAACCAAGAACAAAACAGCTGTGAGGGTTTCACCTGGCTGTGGCAGAAGGTGGAACTTGTGAACACAATGTTGGTCCGTGAGACTTCGCTCTTCACACAGCTGGTGCCCGTTACTCCAGAACTTGTAGCAGTCCTCGTGGAGCTGCAGGGCGTAGCGCTGGAACGCAACGCCCCGGGCGTGTTGGCTGTAGACGCGCAGTGCCTGGGCCAGTTGGTTCTTGTGGACCGTGGTTGTGTAGTTGTGCGGCAGGTTCGACTGGTAGGCGCTGTGGGCCAGCGGCAGGGCTTTCTGGCAGCGGTTCTCAGAAAACTTTGCATCCGCATCGAGGAAGCCTTCCAAAACCTTCAGCTGGCTTTGCACTTTGAGAGCAAATTCTGCGCTGTCCTCCTCTGTGTTGTGTATGAGAACCTGGTGCAATTTGCACGCCACTTGGACCCACTTGGCATAGGTCGGGAGCTCAAAGTGCGAAGGCTGTGGGTTGCGTCCAACACTGTCGTCAAAACCTTTTTTAGTTAATACTAGATCTATGTGCTGCCAGAGGAAATCTTTCAAACTGCAGTCCACCAGCTGCCCACTTACCCCGCTGTAGTCGACATTAGTGTGGGGCAGTCTGGCCAACCGACGGATCTGTTGGTACCGTCTGGGTCCCGTCAGTGAGGAGTTTGAATCTTGTTCTCGCAAGGCGCAGCTGGATCGCAGGTGTCCAAGCAACGCACCCAATGGGTCTTCAGCTGGCCCCGGGACCACGTACACAAACGCTTGGTTGGCGGGTACGCTGAACAAGCAGTTGCTGCTCTGATTAGTGAGGACCCGGCTTTTGCGGAAAATGCGATAAATTTGGTCCTCCAAGGCGTGCTGGAGCCGCCTCCTCGGAGAATGTTTTTTGGGCTTGTCTGAGGTTCCTGCCGAATCAGTTCCCGTCGGCACTTTTAACGCTCCGTTAATCTGAAACACAAACAGCAGCCGAGGGGGGCAAGGGCGACAGTTGAGCTTCCACTCCTTGGAGACCTGGGTGTCTTTGACAGCAGCCCGGATCAGCGGGAGGACCTTCTGCCGCAGAGCGTCCAGGGCGCGGAACAGCCGGTCATAGGTGACGTCGAAGGCGCAGTTGGGCTGGACCAGGATGAGGACATGGCAGAGGGAGAACAGGTAGAGGAGGTGCAGACAGTGCTGTTTATCCATGCCCTTCCAGAGGTCCTGGGCGTCGGAGTGCCCGATCTCCATGCTGAGAGTCTCGCATGCACGGAGGAGTTGTCGGTTGTCGTAGACTGAAGTGAGCACCAGATACAACACCCGGTTCTCCTGGCTGTAGACAGCCTGGATGAGGCTTCCGTTCTCAGAGTTATTCTCCTCGACTCCTCCGAACAGAGAGAAGATGTGTTTGTCTGCTAGCGTGTTTATCAGGGATTCTTTAAGGACCCCAGTTTGCATCGCGCTTTTACCGAATATACCGAGTACACAGAGACCTTCGTCTTTATATAATGTGTCCTCTAATATTACGGACTGTACGAGTGCTTCAATACCAATAGAAAATGCCATGTTGGCCTACACCAGCTGAACTCAAAACATAGAAACACAGCGCACACTGACACTACTTCCGGATCCGTCCTCTAACAATGTCCGTGTACAACACAGTCTATCCCTGAATAGTTCCTGATATAAATGAATAGTCCGGCTTGATGTTCTTCTGAATCCCAGAGCTAAATGTAGTGATTTTGGAAAACGGGTATGTATTGGGAATGTAGAAGCCAATTCCTTTTTTTTCATTTAGTTGTCGTTTTCTGTGTGTGTGTGGTGTGTGTATGTGTATGTGTATGTGTATGTGTATGTGTATGTGTATGTGTATGTGTATGTGTATGTGTATGTGTATGTGTGTGTGTGATATTAATTGATGACTAATTTATTGATTGGCGCCTGCTGTGTGTCCTACAGGAGGTCCTTCTCATTCTGATCCTTCATCAACCTGGGCCTCCTGGATAAAAGACTTTCTGGTCAACCGACCCCAGAAGGTTGAAACTGGGTCCTCCCCTCTCCTCCTCCCGCACTCTCAGCACTGGCTCTCCCCAGGCCTGTGTGCTGAGCCCACTACTCTACTCCCTCTAACCATCCGACTGCAGTCCCACCCACCCAGAGAACATCTTTGTCAAATTTGCTGATGACACAACAGTGGTGGGCCTTATAACAGGGGGAAACGAGGTGGCCTCCAGAGATGAGGTCCTGCAACTTGGTGAGTGGTGTGTTTTCAACAACCTGGCACTGAACATCACCAAGACCAAGGAACTCATCCTGGACTTCCGACGGAACAGAGCCGCCCCTGCCCCCCTGTACATCAACGGTGAAGGTGTGGAGCGAGTGCAGTCCTTCAAATTCCTCTGAGTCCACATCTCTGCTGATCTCTCCTGGTCGGTCAACACCTCAGCGCTGGTCAAGAGAGGCCCCAGCAGCGGCTACACTTTCTGAGGGTGCTCAGGAGGGAGCATCTAAACACACAGCTGCTGGTGACCTTCTACCGTTCCACCATCGAGAGCCTGCTGACCTACGCTGTGTCAGTTTGGCACTCCAGCTGCACGGAGGCCGACAGGAAGAGACTGCAGAGGGTGGCAAACGTCGCGCAAAAAATCATCGGCTGCCCTCTGCCTTCCTTAAGCACCATCTACGGCTCCCGCTGTCTCAGCAGGGCCAGAGGCATCCTGAAGGACACCACCCACCCAAGCTACCATCTCTTCAACCTACAGGAACAGCTTCTTTCCCAAAGCTGTCACCATACTGAACTCAGATCTGCACTGATGTTTGTTGTCTGTTTGTGGTCTTTACTGTGTATTTAAGTTTTACTGTGTATTTATATTTTTATTTATTTTTGTAATTTATTTATTTATTTGATTATATATTGCTTTTGTATATTATTATATATTCGATAACATACGTGCACTTTTAAGGAGCAGCTCATTGCATTTCGTTGTACTTTGTACAATGACAATAACGCTTTCTATTCTATTAGATTCTCAGATATTCCTCCACGATTTATTCCACATGTCACAGTATCACAGAGCCAGGAAATCGGGCCTTGTCTCGTCGGAAGACTGACCACACTACAAGATTCGAGGGTGCGATGCTCTCTACTTGGTATCATTCACGTTTGCAAGATATTTAGAAAATCAGATTTAGAACTGACGTAAATGTTTTTCACATTTTTCT
Source organism: Melanogrammus aeglefinus (assembly GCA_900291075.1). Lineage (NCBI taxonomy): Eukaryota > Metazoa > Chordata > Actinopteri > Gadiformes > Gadidae > Melanogrammus > Melanogrammus aeglefinus. The sequence continues at coordinate 17,808 of OLKM01002508.1, forward strand.
CATAAAGGTTGCAGTAGTTTTTATATCTGCTCAATGCAGCAGCTCCTCACGGTAGTTAGTTGCATTGCGCGTGACATGAGCAAAAGTACCCGCAGCAACAACGTAGCCTAGCAACAGTGCCTCAACAATGGATCCCGAGTACCTAGCACTAGTTATGCTGGCGGTTTGAGGTTTATGATAGCTTATGCTATTAGCACGTCAACAGCTCTTGGCTCCAAACTTACCAGGTAGGTCAAGAGCGTCGGCTATTTCTCGCCAGGCTATCCCTTCACCCTATCGTGGAACTCCTTGGTGGTCACGTCGAAAATACAGGGACGTTGCAGCCGCATTTCAACAAAAGTTGTCTTCATTATGTTTGTTACATTTTCCCTCGTTTTCTTTATTAGCATTCTCCTTCTTGCTATAGATCGTAATTATTTTTGTAGTAGTTACTGTGTACTCAGCGTAGTGCAGTGAAGTCAGTTGGTAAACACTGCGCGTGAGCTCCAGCTGTTCGTGGGGTTCCCTCACGCGACTGGGGGCGGGGTTCCTTCCCTCATGTCAACAATGGATACGTCATGCGATTCCCCCAAAAATTCTGACATGCCACACTTTCTCTTCGTGGGGTTTTCGAACGTCGCAGACGAAAACATCGCAGATCGCAAGCATGTCACATTACAAGACCTCGTCTCGTCGCCGACCTTTCAAAATCGTGTAGCCTACGGCTCGCAAATTTGTCTGCGACGAACAAATCGGGCTGAAATCGTGTAGTCTGAACCAGCCAGACCTTGCACATGTCATGTTATGATTTCAACAATCATTTTTACTTTAGATTTGTTTGATTTAGAATTAGAAGCGACTCATGAATAAATGAAGACACTTTATTTTTTAACCAAATCTCAACATTCCTTTTTTTGTGCAAGACATCAAGCGTCTATCATATAACCAGTCAGCACCAGAGTGATCTACACCAGGAACAAGGACAAGGAAATCGTACGTCACTTATACTTACACACGTATTTTGAAACCCCAAAACCACATCCACTTTTTCAATGAGGCAGAGGAGAGCTGAGAACATGTTTTTCCTCCAGCCGTGTCATTCACTGACAAACGTTGGCCAGATAGCAAAAGTTGCTTAAAGGTGACATATTATACCACCAGGAGTGGTGGTATATGTTAGGTTAAATAGGTTAAAGATCCCATATCATGATTTTTTAGGGCTAATAATTGCATTGGGGGGTACTAGGCCTACTAGGTAACATGCCGGTGCTATATTTTAGAAATAAGGCTTATTACTATCACACCGTTCATTTCTCCAGGTGGCTAACTGCTGTGAATGGTCAGCAGTGCACGCCACTATGTTGCGATTGGTCGATCGTAGCCGAGAGGCTACGATCTGCATACAGCACCACCCACTGCACGAGCTGTTTCACGCACTTGGGAACGCTGGCGCGTTCACGGCCCTGCGTGTTCCTGAATCCTCGGACGCCAGCATTCCGAGTTGCAATTGTGACGTCATTTTTGGTCTCGGAGCGCTTATAAGTGTTCTCATTCGTCTTTGTGATTGTGTCATGAAATTGGCTATTCGATGTTTATTGTTAGCTACATAAGTCTCTTTAGCAAACCAGCTCGAAAACAAACAATAGGCCTACAACTTGACATTATGTTGCACGCACAGCAAGCCTGTGCAATGCATAAATTGGTGACCGGAATAAAGGAGCAATGTAACCAATTGTTTAAAATCAACATTAAAATCACCAACGTGGTACAAATACAAAGAAAATAAATCTCTTTAGGACAGGCGCAGATGTTTTTGTCTTTGTTTGTCTCACTGAACTCGGTATACTCTCAGAATTCCGAGAGGGACTGACCAAAAGGGGGTGTGCCTCCGTGAAACCCCGCAACAAAGCTGGGAGATTCCCCCACTTGCAACTCAGAAGGCTGGTGTCCAAGGCATCTGGAACGCACCAGATTTTCTTGTTTAGCAGACGTAAAACATGTATACAGATACGTCATATAACGTATAATGCCGCCTTCGAAACACTCAGAGTTTCCGGGAGTTTTCGAGGACACTCTGTTGGGTCTGACTTTTCGCTCTGAGTTAAAGTATACTTGCAGCAAGCACTAAGAGGCGAACTTAACACCCATTCTAACTTTTGCTTTAAGATACATTATAGCTTAAAATTATAAACATTACCTGATCGATTCTCGCTCATGTTCAACCATCGCAAGCAGTTACTGATTCAGCAAAAAAGCGCAAAGAGATCCCTGAGGGCCACCATAATTGTCGTTATGAAGTCTAGAACATTCAGATTTTCTGGTTTTATGTCATAGCCTACAAACTTCTGAGGGGCTTTTCCTGAACTATTTTGGAAGAAGGGAAGATTTACGTAAAGACACGTAAGAGCTTCCGAATTTCCGAGCTGTTTTAAAGGTGTCGTGGATAAAACCAATATTTAAATACGAGAGGCTGAGAAGGAGGGTTGAATGATCAAGGCTTCATTGATCACTGCACAGAGTAATAACAGCAGCATTATGTACAAAAGGGTTAGATGTTAGGGTTACATATTAAACATTATAGTTACATGAAGGGACATAGTATGCATTACAGTTATATGAAGTGAGGCCTTTGATTAGTCTATTCATCGTCTTGTTTATTAACCTGATCTTAAATCACCGTGACTTACCACATGTGTTTAAGAGATGAGCCCTGTGAAAGCAATATTAATTTAAACAGTAAAATATGCACTTGTAATAGCTAACAATGCCACTTTATTTGTCTGTGGCATATACATATACATATACAGAGCGATGTCTTGCTCGGTGTTTCCTGGTCAACCCAGGTCAACTGAGGTGTTGATGGAAAACAAAAGAAAAGGGCTCAGAGCCTGCCCCTCCCTGCTGTGTTTCTTTCTATACCAATATTCCAACAGTTTAGCTGAGAAGCCTCCAATATTTTCCACCATAAAGGTGGTATAAAGCATAGGAAAGGTTATATAGAATAAATATTATAAATATTTCTGACTTGAATATTTTTTTTTTGTTGTTAAAGATGAAATAGGCCTGCATTGTATAGGAAGAGAAATGGTGAACGCTCCTCCTCATGTTATATATGTGAATTTATTCTGCTGATATGGGGAATCCAGTCCAGTACAATTGCAAGAAAGATAAATCGGAACATATGACAATGTTTGGTTATGCAAAAGTGCTTTATAATAGTTCCTCTATATAAGGCCTCCATTTGTTTACAGTTTTTGTTTTCTCATCTTGCCATTGTATTAGATGATGAACTGGCTTATCTCTGTTGCAAAGTGCTTTATTGGCTAGGTAGCATTCAATAACATGAAGAAACATTTCCTGCTGATCCATGACCCAGGTACCTATGCAAGCCTATAGCCTCTTTCACTCAGGACTGATACAATAGGCATATCTGAAACACACCGTGTTAATGAAAACTCTCCATCACACAAACTAATTTATGCCCACTTAAATAATTATAAATGCTCTATTCTAGTTTATACAATTATTTCAGATATGCTTTTATGGTCACTTCAACTAAGTGCACTACATGAAGACAGTCGTTTTGTTTGTTTCTTATGGGTCTATAGGCCTAGAAGCTACCGAGACATAGGCCTATACAATTCTGTAGGCAGAAATAGCTGTTCACTTGAGATTCATTTTGAGATTTCTTAAGAACGATTATCTTAGAGGGGAACGCATATGTGTATGTTGCTTTACATACAAATGATCTCCTCCTCCGTACATTTATACAATCAGACGCGCCCCGGGTGTGTTCCAACCCACTGCGTTCAGTCACCCAGCGCTCGAGACGCAGGCCAATCGTCTGTCGCTCGCCTATGTACGTGCGCGTTCACGAGTGTAGCGCCTAAAGGAGGCTATTTTTTATCTAGCCTCCGTCACCGTCGAACCGCCCACCCGCCCTTCTGAGTGACCGAGCGTTCTATGTTTGCGCGCGCGCTCACACACACCCGGGGCCGAGCGGGAAAAGCGTCCAGCAGCTCGCGACCTGAAGTACTCCAGTAGTCCTGTGTTTGGCGGGCTTGTTCTCCTGTGTGTCCGGGAATGAGAAGAGATGGCCGGGTCTGCAGCAGAAGAAAAAACCTTCCGGAGGTTCCTGGAGCTCTTCCTCCGGGAGATGAGGCCACCTCTCCGGGAAAGCGACCCGCCGCCGATGCGCCCCGTGACGGACCTAGTCTCCGAGGAGGAGGTGGAGGGGGAGTGCCTCGACCTGTGTCTCCAACACCTCTACAAATAGTTGAGTGGCTCATTTTTTTCTCTTACACATGGAGGCGTCGGCTTTCGTGAGTTGAATGGTGTTCATTTAAAAAAAAAACATGGCTACTTTTCGTTATCAGGTGTGAGAGAGAGAGCGAGAGCAAGAGAGAGAGCGAGAGCGACAGAGACAGAGACAGAGAGAGACAGAGCGAGAGAGGGAATGTTTTAATTCTGTTGGATGTTCAATTAAAGTTACCATGGATAATTCATCTTTTAATTAGACCTCGGCTGAACGACCAGGACTCTCTTCTAGTGTTTATAGAACCAGAGTAGAATAATATAATCGGACCCCATTAGGGATCAGAAGATACTGTCAGCTACAATACAGCCTTAGAAGTGTCCTCATGCATCATGACACACCGGAAATGTCCTGATGTAAAGGTCCCAACACAGATGTAAAAAGCAATGCCGTGTTGTGTATAAAAAAAAGGGGGGGGGGAAGAGGAAGAGGAAGCATAAAGACACTGTGGAGGGTATACCCTCTCGTTGGAGTTAGAACCATGTTGTATAGAGCCATCTTCCATAACGATGCTCGTCCTTGCTCAGGTCGAGTGGCCCATTAAACAAACTCCCATTAGAGAAACTCTCCCGGTCTCTCCGTGAGGACGTCACTGCTCTCATTGACGCCGGGGTAGGGAGCCATCACTGGGGGTCTGTCATCCCGGGTTATCGCTCCCTGCACGGTCTTCAAATAGACCGCGTTGTTCCTTACCAGACTGTACCAAGGGGCTTTACCCCTACAGGTACATACGCTGGGATCAGCCCAGTCATTTAATCGGTGGTGATGTGGATATTGGCACGAATTCCCAAACTAATAGCTTTAGCCGAAAGTCGTGCGGGTCGCCGAGGCGGAAAAAGGAGAGCCATCTGCGGCGCACTCGGAGACGAATTATTAACGACAATGAGCCGCTGCATGCATCATTTATAACTCGATCTGCACGGATAACAGTCACAACGGACGATTGAAGGGGGGATACATACAGGCGTCCGAAAAGATCGGACGCCTGTATGTTTTAGGGTCTATAGGCAATTAAACATACCTTAAACGTAAAGTGGAATGAATTGAGTTACAAGGCCACAGTGCACATCTAGGCTACACCAGTCCTACTGGAAGTCCCCAGGGGAGTGGGGGAGAGACTAACCCACTCTCCGTGAATCATGATGGACCGCATCACACTCCTGCAGAAGGCCGGCTGTAGGGCTGTATTTGCCACGATGGCAGCGGTATAAAGTCGCTCCGTTCGCTTCGTACAGCGCGGTGGGGTTAGGGGAGTGTGCAACTCACGGAGTGGAGTACGTAGGCGTGACACCCCCGGTGCAGGGAAACGAAGAATCGTGAGAATTCAATTTATAGTGTGACGTAAGCGTTCTGCCCCCATAAGGATACCCTGTTCCGTCGACACGACGAGTGCGAGCTGTAGCCTGGAGTAAAGGAACATCGTGTCTCAATCATTAGGGATGTCACATGGTTCATATTGGAGAACCAAAAGCTCGACATATATCTATGTTAAACACCACACAATCTAGTCTGTTAGCAAAGATAAATGTAAAAACACTCTCCCACAGCCTCCCACTGTATAACCCCCCCCCCCCCACACACACACACGTACACACACAATAAAATATATTTATAGAACTGCATAACATTTTTAGTTAACGGTACAGTGTGTGGAGGTGGAGAGGTGAAGAGGTGGATGGGGAAGGAGGAGAGTCATTTGCTGTTACTCCAATGGATGGGTGCCATGTTCTGGACTGGAATGGCAGACTGGCTGCGATGAGGGATGGATAGGGTGGAGGTGGACCACAGCTGGTGGTGACAGAGCGAGGCAGATATCTCCTCATGTAGACAGGAGGAGACGGGGGAATGGGTCCTCTGCTCTCCACCATTTACATTTTCCAAGAGGAGGATGAGGAGAGAACTTGAATCACCAGAGAGATTCAAGTTGATTAACTTGCCATTTAATTCATTGCATTGCATTAACACCTGTTTTATAAATTGTCCAAAGGGACACTATAGCTGTGTGGAGCGTATGTGTATATATATACAGTATATGTATCTTAAAATGTATTTAGCGCCAATTCAGGAAAGTCGCTTATATGGAACATCCTGTGTCAAACGAAAGCTGCTGTTGGTACGATTACAGAGTTGTAAAGAGAGAGAGACGAAAAATATCAGAAGAGAGCAAGGTTTTGAAACTAAATCTAGGTAAATGTCCCCACACTGTCTGCAGCCTCCAACAGTCAATCTGTCTATCATTGAAAGTTTTGCATTTCACACACCTGTTATTGAGAGACTAAATTAATTCCTGGGCCAATCAGGGGGGAGATGCCCTAATTGGTCAGAAATGAACCTCAACCAAATGTAAATGACCTCAAACAGTGACAGACAACCACAACAGTTCTCTATGTGATGTTGAGAAACCCTGAACAGAGTTTGAAATCCTCCGTTCTAGTTTAACCATGAAGAGCTGGACGCTCCTGGGTTGGATCTTATCCTTAACAGTATTTATTTTATATACGCAGGCTACAACCTGCTAGCCTCGTGACAACATCACAGACACTCAAGGTTGAGTTTCACAATGAATATCAGTCTAGCCTTGGCTTGTCAGCCATTGATTTCCACATATGGGAGTGGCCTTTGTGTTGAACGACACTCCAGCCAATCAAAATGACGCGGTCGCTCTTTTCGCTTTTGCCAAATCCGGGCGGATGACGCAAAATATATTAATTTGTGATAAACCTGCTTTGCAAATGTCTCTTTCTGGGATAAGACAGTTTGATTGCTCCGTGGTTTGTACACCTCCCTTGGGCGGGGTGGACAGGAATGAAGTTCTGCCGACTGCGGCGCTCCGTGTCCGTCACCAACTGACGCCCCCTGGAGCTGTCTTTTCACTTTTCCATTTGTGGAAAATCCCTCAATGGGCTTGAGGCCAGGCTCTCAAGGTTTAATCCAATGGGAAGGGACAAATTATAAATTCTTTAGTAGTCATGACTTGATGCTCCTCCATATCCATAGGTGGTGACGTAGTAAAGGACCTCCTCCTTCATGATGATAGGTGGTGACGTAGTAAAGGACCTCCTCCTTCATGATGATAGGTGGTGACGTAGTAAAGGACCTCCTTCATGATGATAGGTGGTGACGTAAAGGACCTCCTTCATGATGATAGGTGGTGACGTAGTAAAGGACCTCCTTCATGATGATAGGTGGTGACGTAGTAAAGGACCTCCTCCTTCATGATGATAGGTGGTGTCGTAGTAAAGGACCTCCTTCATGATGATAGGTGGTGACGTAGTAAAGGACCTCCTTCATGATGATAGGTGGTGACGTAGTAAAGGACCTCCTTTATGATGATAGGTGGTGACGTAGTAAAGGACCTCCTCCTTCATGATGATAGGTGGTGACGTAGTAAAGGACCTCCTTCATGATGATAGGTGGTGACGTAGTAAAGGACCTCCTTCATGATGATAGGTGGTGACGTAGTAAAGGACCTCCTTCATGATGATAGGTGGTGTCATAGTAAAGGACCTCCTTCATGATGATAGGCGGTGACATAAATCAGGAGATTTCTCTCGTCCAAGTTGATTACTCCACCCACCATGTTTCTTAATTATCTTCTATGCATTCTGTCAAGCAAAATATTCAATATTTGCATTGCACCCATCCCAATATTCCTACGTCTTGCTTATTGCACAAAGTGTTTTGCACAAAGCTTTGAATCAATCAAAGCACATTGAATCTATTTTTGTACCCAACCTTCACTGGAACCCTGCAGTGTTCAAGTAGAGCATAATGTCCCGAGAACTGGACAAAGAAACCAGCCACTAGACGGATACAACAGAAAGAAAAAGCACTATACAGTTCCCTTACAGATGGAGTCAAAAAGCTACACAGAGACATTCTTTCTCACATTGAGGTCTATACCATTATGGACGTGCAGAACTCCACTGTGCTGGCCTCATTCTGGATCTAAAATAAGGTGCATAAATGGTGCTGGGAACGAGTAATGAGTCAAATATAAGTGTAGTGTCACCATGTTGACGCTATCAACGCTAGTTTGTGTTATGCATACATGGTTTGAAAACAATTAACAGCAGATTTACCCCAAAAAATATTGAATATGCTCGTTACAGTTTTTAATGATATGTTACCATGAGCTCATTAAATAACAGCCAGACAATAAAAAAATATAGAAAATAACATCATGACATAATGTGGATGTCAAATCAAAATGTTATTGTCTAAGACCATACCAAACATCTGCCATATATGCCAGCCATGTGAAGTTATTCACATGTAGGTCATTATTGAGATGAAATGATAACAAACTTGCTTGTGGGACTCATTCACCTTGCAGCCATCTTGGTTCCATCTTGGTTCTAATCACTAGCTGGATCCTGGTCTTCTATGAATATGACTTTGGTTTAATATAAACACTATACAGTATACGCATGAAGCCAATTCTGTTTGTTGAACATTAAAGTGGGAGTTTTTCCATCCATACCGTGACTTTGCATTGAATCCTGTGATCTCTGGTGATTGGGCCAACATGTCATCAGATTGTCTCTGGGATGGGGAGCTCATAGTAGAGGTGTGTGCGTGTTAATCTCTCTGTAGAGAGTGTGCTTGTGTTGTTTTAAACGATGCTGACGCTCAATGAGAGTGTTGAAGCCTCCATGCGGGCGAGGGGGGATGCCTCTGCTCGTTGTCATGGAGACAGAGCCTTATGGACTATAGGAACACAAACACTATTTTTAGTGGGGGAGTGATCACCACACAGCCCTCTGAAACTGCCTCGTTAATAAGACCATACAGTATATATATAATAAGAGGAAAGGAGAGAAGCTATCAGATGTTAATATATACAAGATATGAAAGGATCATCCATCCACAGTTAAACCCATCCACACCTGACTGCAAAGTCCATTATTTAGGGTCGGCACACAGGGTCAAAACAAGCACAAGCACAAAGGTAATCCATCATGCTGCGTCTAGTTTCACTTACCTTAAAGTATACTATTACGATTCAGTCTGTCACTACACAAACACATCGTCATCATTAAATCTATCATGATCTTTGTTTCGGTGTCCGGACAGGATGTCTAACTGCATTGGCTATGTTTCCGGGGCGGGGGTTGATATCATTTTCAGGAACGCCAACTCGTGATTGGTCGAAATAGCCTTTAATCTTGTCTGGATTCAGGATCTGGTTCCTCTACCTAGAGTGCAGACATGTAGGCTGGAGTGTTTATAATAAACGCTCTTCTGTCTTGAGGGACTAGACGAGGTCACACGCCCACTGGTGCTCAGTCTAAGCTGCTATCAGCACCATGGAGAGGGCCTGCCGGCTGAAGAAAGAGACGCTCCTATTCATTGGGTTAGGTCCCTTTCAGGATACATCTAGAATCATAAGAATGACT
>OLKM01002508.1:30000-66181 GCA_900291075.1 Melanogrammus aeglefinus
CTGATGGGGCCCGCCATATTGGAGAGAGCCAAGACTGGCCTTTGAACTTTAAGAGTTAATGGAGGAGATGGTATCAACATCGTAATGTTGATACCATGTAATTACTGATATTGAATTGATATTGAATTGAATTGATATAATATATTGAATTGATAAACGACTCATTGAAACCGGTTCAGGAATGGCAACGAAATAGTTGCTGGTCCAAAAAACAGCAGACTCATAATTAGTGTTATGAGACCAAAAGGGGGTCATGTTGGCCCTCTGAAAGACAGCACGTGAATCACCGCCATAACACAGCTACAGCCAGCTTTATGCAAATTAATATGTAGGCTACTGGCCTTCTCTCTGGAAACAGCTCGCTGTCTTACTGTACTTTGTATGATATTATATAATGTTATCATTTGTGTGTAAACCCATTGTTCAGGGCTTGTAATTATATCCTACATGGAGATTACCAATTTCCTGTATTGTGTCGTTCCGTCGTAGATTAAGTCCCTCAAGTACCGTCTCAGAATGAAGTGACCTCCTTTTGTACTAAACTAGTTTCAGAACCTTAAAAGAATGGACACAGGTCTCATTTGAAGCTGTAATAACAAACTCCAAACACTTCCATCCCACACAAAATGGCCGTCGTCTCCATTTCAAAGGAGAGCAGGCATAGTGGCAAAATAAAACTGATGAATATTCATTAGAGTAAATCACAGTTCTGACACATGGCATCTGTTCTAGAGACACTTTGCATTCAATGTTTCAAGGATAACTCATATTGTTTTCAGCTGAATAACCATCTTCCATTGAGCTATGACACATCTGACAATATAACAAACAAAGTGTTCTGGAAGAGGAAAGCGCTTCAGTGTGGGGTTATTCTAGAATCAGAGCAGAAGGAAGCCATGGGACTTCCTGTCCCCGGGGACTTTGGGCCACCTCGTGGGACAGACAGGAAGTAGCATTAGCACAGTGTTCTGGGACGCCTTCAGAAGTCCCAGCAGTCTGCCTTCCCATCGGCCTCTCTTTGTCTCCTTAGAGAGTCCAGTCCCAACTCTGTGCTCTGTAGGCCTGCGACCACCAGGAACACACTTCAGCTTTCAAGGGTCCCATTAGGTTTGTGTGCGTGCGGGGCGGTTCCTGCCATATGTGCGAATCAGCATTATCAGATTGATAGCCGATTTATATCCGACGTATATCCGATTGATATGTGATTGATTTTTTCGATTGATATCCGATTGATATCGGAGTGATATCTGACTGATTCTCGATTGATATCCGATTGATATCCGATTGATATCCGATTGATAGACATAAGCAGTGTGGTAACACTTAGAATCAAACCCGTTTTCGTTTTATTACTACTCAATCAATACAATAGCTGGGTGCACAAACTATTGGAATCTGTAGATGTTGATTGTTATGTTTTACCATTAGTGTAATTTGGTGCAACAAAGCCCTTATTGGTCAGGTCTCTTTTGAAAAAGAGATCTCTTAGGTTGAATAAAATAAAATAACAAATAAAGAGAACTTTTGTCCTCCTTTAATGCTTACTTATTACTTGCTTACTTACTTATTAACTCTTCGACCCTAGAGCACACTTGTTGAAGTCACTCATTTGTATTCCCTTAGATTTCCCGATTTAGCCATCTAACTTTTTTGTTGCCTTCTGGCTTTTTATTTCCGCATTTGGACTTTCCCATGCTGGGAAATTACTCGCCAAAGTAATCTCTTAATCACAGAGTCTCGCTGGGATTAACGATGAGGTAATCCCTGCAGCAAGACTCTCTGATTACCAAAGAGAACACTATCCTCAGAACTTCAAGTGTTTTAGCCTTAAAATACACTCCCATGGGTCAGACTGGGGACTGGAGTCAAACTGCTGATTAATTATATTCTAATACACCCTTCATTGACCTCGGATTCTGGACATTACGTGCTGTACATCCTATCAAGCGATGCGTTGTACATATTGCAATGTGGATGCACACTAAACATCTTGCTGTGTGCTATGTTAGTTAAGAGCAGGGACGGCGTGACACGATGTGGGGGAGGGAACAGATAGGGAGAACATTGGTCTATCTTTGCTAATTTGCATCCTTTGCAAATGTAGGGAGCCGGCATGAGGTCTGGATATGGTTGCAATGAGAGTCGGCCCTATATTTATATTTTAAAAGTGTGCTACAAGCCTTGACTTAAAGACTATGGTCTTGAATAATGGGATCCTGATGGCATGGCTGGGATATCATTTGTGTAGTGAGTACTTAAGGCAACCTCCCTCAGGTTACATATTTAGATGTGATTACAGGTTAAAATATCAATATGGAGGTGTGAGGCATTAGGATTAGGACAAATATACTCAGACTTGTAAATATTGATCACATTAGATGGCCCGTCTCCTTGATTGCAGCTCCTTGTGCTAGAATAGTGTTTATCCGACTAGATCATCAACAGCCTTCCATTGCTTTTGGTTCAGGTTTCTTTAACAACAGAGACCCCATTTTAGAAAAGGAACGACCTTCAAAACAGTAACAGCTTTCTGCTGTCCCCTTTTTCCACCATCCCGACCACACTCTGCTCTCTCTCATCCTGTCTGTCTGTCTGTCTGTCTGTCTGTCTGTCTGTCTGTCTGTCTGTCTGTCTGTCTGTCTGTCTGTCTGTCTGTCTGTCTGTCTGTCTGTCTGTCTGTCTGTCTCTCTCTCAAGCTCTCTCTCTCCCCCTCCCCCACTTCCTCTATCGCTCCTTAACTCCCTCCCTCCCTCCCTCTTTCCCTCCCTCCCTCTCTCCCGACCACACTCTCTGCTCTCTCTCTTCCTGTCTGTCCGTCTGTCTGTCTGTCTCTCTCTCTCTCTCCCCTCTCCCCCACTTCCTCTACACCTCCATCTCCCTCATTCTCTATCTCAACTTACCTCCCTCTCTCTCTCTCTCTCTCTCTCTCTCTCTCTCTCTCTCTCTCTCTCTCTCTCTCTCTCTCTCTCTCTCTCTCTCTCTCTCTCTCTCTCTCTCTCTCTCTCTCTCTCTCTCTCTCTCTCTCTCTCTCTCTCTCTCTCTCCCTCTCTCTTCATTCGCCTCCCTCCCTCCCCCCCTCTGTAATCTGCCCCTAGTCAAATGTTGAGTCATATGTCGGTGGCACAAGAACTGAATGCAAATCAGTTCTGCTAACAGACGAAAGCCTAATTCTCTGCTTGTCCACCCTGTGCTGCGTCTGTCCTATGCCGTACGTGTGCTGCTGCTCAGGCTGAATGGAGGAGACAAGAACCACATGCTTTAGTAAATGCAAGACAGACACTAGTCAATAAGGGGACACCCCTTGGGGGTTCATTCCCCTTCTACCACAGTTAACAGCAGCGCTAGGATACTTTCATCTAAAGCGTTATTGGCTCATTATCGACTTAAATCAGCAGAAATTTAAATATTCGTCCCCAGCGCTTTGTATCTATGGTTTTTCTGTTGTCTAGGAGACGGGTGGATAGTTGTGTTTGAAGGTTGTTGTTAATGTTGTAGCACATTGATTCAGCACTGGAGGAGGTTTCCGCGGCAGATGTGTCCCAATATTTTTACGTTTTCCAAAATATTAATACGAAATACTTTGGCAGACATTCCCATATTGGCAATGACATAAAACTAAAATGTTGCACAATATTTCTGTCCATATAGAAATACTCCATGCATTAATCCATCCATTATCCCACAAATACATTCACCATTCATCATCCATCCATCATCCATCCATAAATACCTTATCATCCATCCATCATACATCATCTATCCTCCATCTATCATCAGTCCATAAATACATTTTCATCCATCCATATGTTATCATTCAGCCATACGTTATCATCCATCCATACGTTATCATCCATCAATACCTTATCATCCATCCTTCTTTCAGACACTTTATTTATCATTTGTCCCTTCCTGTAGTTCATTTGAATACAATAAAACGAGCCACGATACAAAATTAACTGACCAATAATTATAATACATGATTTTCTGATCATTTATATTATTTATTTTAATTCTTATTATTTATTATTATTAAAGAGTATTTTACGAATAAAATCCCACGTACCAGACAATCTGGAGCAGGATCCATTCTTTCCATTTGTAAAGAGATATGAGAACCCCCAGTATGTTGTAACAGACTAGGGAGATGTGTTGAAAGAGACAGGTTCCTCTCTGTAGCTCTTTCACACGTCTCTCCACTCGCCTGATGCATTATCAAAAACATCTACCACACAGGCATCACAAAGCAAAGGAAGATTGAATCTCCATCCTTCTCTGCTGTTCCGTGACACGGCCCAACAAACCGTAGAAAGTCGACGTTATTGTATTATTAAGTAGCTACCGCTTACATGTTTAATAAAGGCATCATGTTATTACTTACACAATTAGTCCTTGACACATTAAGAGCAGTGCTTCGGTTTTAGAAAACTCTACTCTTTAATTCACTTGATTCCAATAACGCTCTACTATATGTATGTTCACACTCATAATTCTCATTTGTTGCTGAATTCAGTTCATCAGATGGACATTTTTAGACGTTTGGGCAAGCAGCCCTGGAAGGGAATGATGAGGCAAGCTAGTGGGCCATTCAGAGGAGGGCGTCCGTCTGATGTTTTTTCATAGGCGACCATTCATTTTCGATCACCGTTCTGTGATACACTTAAAGAACATGCTAATGAGTTGTAACAGACTACTGTCTGTTTGGCCTTTGCTCTCTCAACCTGGTTTCTATATTGTATCTTCATACGAATGGACATACACTCACCAAAACGTACACCTCTTTGGTTATGGTTGTTCTCCAGGAAAGATGTTCAAGCATGCGTATTAAATGTATACATATATTACGTAAGGGATAATGTATAGTTCGGAGGTTGTTATGGAGAAATAAACCCCGACAGGTTGGATGGAACCCAGACGCGAAGCGGAGGGGTTCCATACAACCTGAAGGGGTTTATTTCTCCATAACAACCGACTAACTATACATTATCCCGCTTATTACACGGCTTTACGAGTGAAATAAATAATAAACAATAGATAATAACCCACAATGATTCAGCAGCGACAAGGATTCGTCGGTAAAGTAAAGTAAAGTAGTGCGGTAAAGAGCGCTGTCCCTAGCAACGGTCCGTTATACATGACGACGGTCCGTTATATAGAAATAACAGACCGCAGAGCGCAGCGCTGGACCAATCAGAGAGCAGCATTCAATAGAGCCGTGTAATAACTGAAAATAATGTATATTATAGACCAGAGGTCAAACAATGATGATTTTTCAAAATTGATTTTTCTTCTTATTCGATTGGACTGAAGAGTGTGCCACCCTCTCACACCTGATCCACAGACCAGCTCTACATCTCTACACACAGACACCTTATCTCACCTGATCCACAGACCAGTGCTACAGCTCACCCACAAACACCACCTTCACTATAATTATCATGCTTTGTGATTTTAAAGACTGGACAGAGAGATGAGCCTTAAGGTAAAGCAAGGTGCATTTGAAGCGTTGGTGCTCATGGGGGGGAGACCCCTTAGAGAGCTATCTCTAAGGGTCTCTCCTGTAGGCCCCCAGCGCCAAACCACTCCTCACCCAGCTGGTGGATTATGTAACGCAGCCTGCAGGCTGTGCAGCTGAAACACTAGTGGGAAGGGAACCACACACAACTCTTTCCAATTCGGTGCTTTGTACCGTGAAGATAGTCCATGAGGAGAAATTCCAGAATCCACTTCAGGAACATGATGTATATACTGCAGTTCTGAGGACAGCGGGCCAGTACCCTACGCATTCATCCTAAACGTGGCTATTTGCAGAAGGTTTGAAAGTTTGCGGGCAACCATGGTGGACATTGTAATTTAATGAGGGATTAGATATGCTCTTGTGCACAAAGTGATGTGCACTGTGCCGGAAATGGAACAGCTCATTGTGAATGCATGGGGTAGCACTCAGTGATGTCATCAGCCCTACGCGGTTCCCGTGGTACGCGGGGGTAGGAACGCGCCGAGTTCCCTGGGTTATCATGCACATAGCAATGCAGCGGACGAAATTGTCAAGCTTAGTATTGACGACTGCTCATCAAAAGATCTGGTGTCAATAGTGGCAACTGTGTTGTTGGTTAACCAATTTAGTCTGAGTGTGTGGTAGCACTTATTTGTTTTGCTAATCACTTTGGGTCATTTTCAAATAGGCCTATCTTTCTCCATCAATGATGAGGCCTGGAGAGGAGAGCTGTGGGAGATGGATTGCATGTGGTTAGTGTTTAGCTGGCAAATATCACGCAACATATACCACCACACAGCACCTTACCATGCTGCCGGCACATTGTGATGACAACTCGGTGTGAAGAGCTTCAGGTTCCTCTCCTTGTCTGATGGTTTTAAAGAGTACAGTACAGTAGAGACATCTTAATTATGCCCACTGGGGCAATTTGTTTACAGCAAATAGTTAAACAATAGATATAAAGATATAGGGCCCTATTTTAACGGTCTGAAACGCAAGTGGGAAGCGCAAAACGCAGTCTCTTAACGTCACCAGCAACAACAAACTCAGGCGGCCGCGGCATTCAAGAAAGATGTTTCAGTAGACAGCTGTCAGTTCACTTTGGGTCCATGTCATTTCTCCGACGCTACATTGTTCCTACCTCTCGGTCGTATGCGGACTTCTACGGCGGCAGAGTAGCGGGAGGAAGTCCAGCCGGAGGAGTCTTCTTACGACCATGGGTCGGAAGAAATGGAGCGTCGGAGAAATGACATGGACCTGAAGCAAACTGACCGCTGTCCTGCATACGGCAACAATCCCTGCTAAGTTTATATTGATGATGTGATAAATAATCTTTTAACACCGCTTAACGATGTAGCTCATAATCCCAACACTGAAGCTTGTTAACCTATAAAATATATGTTAATGTCAGACGGGTTCTTGGAAGAGGACTCAGATGCAGATAGGCGAAGGGTCCAAACAAACTTTATTTCCGACTTAACAAAAGTAAACAAAACGCTTGAAACAATAATCACGCTTACGTGGCAAAAACGAGAAACTAGGACTCCGGGTTCAGGTCGTGGCATGGACAAGGCTGGATCAGGAGCTGGAGGTACATGGACTGTGACGAACGAAATACTCTGGCAACAATGACAAGGGAAGACAAAGCCTATATACACATGGGGAGGGGAGACAGGTGGAAACAATCAGGGGAGTCACCAGACCGGTGACACAGGAGGAGGGGCAAGGGGCCGCGGTGTGACAGTTAACAAGCATTGTATTGTACATATCTGGAGTGGTCACTGTATTTTCTATAATATTTCACCTTTACTTATTGTCTGCATATCCATGGGTCGACCCACAGGGGAAAGCCTTTTTAGACAGGATGTCTATTCATTCGTTTCACAGGCCAACGTAACCGCAAAGGGGCAATGAGGCTGTTTTGTCGTGAATTAGACCACGCCAATGCTATTTAGAGAAAGAAAGTGTTGTGATGCGGGTCTATGAAGACGGTTGTGCGTTTGTGTGCGTCAGTCCCAGCGGTGAGGAACGGACTGTCGTTCTGAGGCTCCAGTGATGCTATGGAAACAGCCTTCATCGTGTTCTAACTCAGAAGCTCCTCTGCAGCAGAAGCACTCGAATGCATCGTGACAAAGAGAGGTCCTCACCTTTACCGACACAAACACACCAGCGCATTGGAGGAAAGGTGACCTATAGATTCTTAACATCACGCGACAGCGCAAGAATATTGGATCATTATTTAAGATAATTCACTTGAAGAAACAGGAACCCCCCCTTCACACCTATTGTGCTCCCTCCATCTTCAACTTGGATTTATTTCTGTTGCTTTGACTGCCAATCTCTTTATTCCTATGTAGGATGGGGATGTGTGTGTCTCTCTCTCTCACTCTCTCTCTCTCTCTCTCTCTCTCTCTCTCTCTCTCTCTCTCTCTCTCTCTCTCTCTCTCTCTCTCTCTCTCTCTCTCTCTCTCTCTCTCTCTCTCTCTCTCTCTCTTTCTGCTCTCTCTCTCTCTCTCTGACGTCAAAGTCAGGCTCCCTGACCCAGATCTATCACCTCCATAGCAACTGCAGTAAGCTGCAGTAATGCTCTCTCTCTCTCTCTCTCTCTCTCTCTCTCTCTCTCTCTCTCTCTCTCTCTCTCTCTTCTCTCTCTCTCTCTCTCTCTCTCTCTCCTCTCTCTCTCTCTCTCTCTCTCTCTCTCTCTCCTCTCTCTCTCTCTCTCTCTCTCTCTCTCTCTCCTCTCTCTCTCTTCTCTCTCTCTCTCTCTCTCTCTCTCCCCCCTCGCTCTCTCTCTCTCTCTCTCTCTCTCTCTCTCTCTCTCTCTCTCTCTCTCTCTCTCCTCTCTCTCTCTCTCTCTCTCTCCCAGTCTCTCTCCCTCTCTTTTTCTATTTCTAATCATTTCCTCTCCCTCTCTCCATCTCTCACTCCGTCTCCTGTAGAACCGACTGGTTTCTTTCTCACTCGTCTATCCTGATCTGAATCAAGGAAGACACACGTGTTCTTATTCAAATGTTCCTTTAAACAGATCTGTAATGTGTAATGTAATGTGCCCACCCAGTGTGTGTGTGTGTGTGTGTGTGTGTGTGTGTGTGTAGCTTTGTGTGGATGTGTGTGTGTCCACAAATGGACAGAATGAAGACCATTCTCCAGAAAGTTTAGAATTAATATAACAAAAGCATTTTCTTAATGTTAAAATTTTTAAACGAAAAGAAATGATGTTCTGGGCACTTCTGTGCTGTTCACCTTTGTCTCAACCTGGCTGTCTATTCCACATTTGAATAATGGCCCTGCAGCTGGGCTGCATGCATCGTCTGGGTCGTGAGGAGGAGGACACACACACACACACACACACACACACACACACACACACACACACACACAACACAACACACACACACACACACACACACACACACACACACACACACACACACACACACACACACACACACACACACACACACACACACACACACGGAGGTTTTTAAAGCTGCTCATTCCTAGGGGTGATCACACTGGTAAGTGCACACGCCTCCAGCCACAGAGAGGAGGGATGGCCTCATTGGTGTGCCACTACCAGCAAGCCAAGGAGGGGACCTCCCTCACACATCAGCATCCGCTCCCACACATACCGACACACCCACACACGCACAATCGCACACACACACACAACTCACCCACACGCACACACACGACACACACGACACACGCACGCACACCGACACACGCACAAAACCACAGACCCCGAAACACACACAGTGATGGAATGAAGGATAAAATATGCCCCCCCCTCCCTCCTTCTCTGCAAAAAGAAAATCTGCGGCACATTCTATGAATGGAGGCGGAGTTCAGCCCCACGACGAAGCAGCTGCCGTCACCATGTTGGTGTCACCCTGCCCCCATTCCCAGCCCAAATATCTCACATTCTCTCATTACCCCCCCCCTCCCATGTCTTCTATAGCGGCTCCATATCGTACTGCGTCCTACTTCTCATCTCTCTGAGTCACTCCTTAGCCTTCATCAACAGAGCGGGGGAGAGAGATATGCTCCAATGAGGTCATTGTGACGTATTTATAGCTCAGGTAGCGCTGCTGGTGTGAGGCAGTATTCAGTGTGTGTAGTGTGGCGCTGCTGGTGTGAGGCAGTATTCAGTGTGTGTCTGACCAGCTGAAGGACTACTACCAGTAAGAAGTGAACATTCCTATGGATACATACCAACTACTATACATACAATATCTATCTAATGCATCTCATTAATATTGCAAATTGTTAAACGTTTTTTTTTGTTGCGGTTTTATCAATCAAATAAAATGTTCAACTGGTTCAACACAACATGTGTGTAGACACATAACATGCCTGTATCATATTTGTCTAAATAAATGAAACTGAACAAGAAGGTCCCATTGACGTCTCAAATTGAAAGCCAGTACTATACTATATGCTATATACCATATACTGATAGCTTAAAGGTAAATGTAGATAGAGTCAGCGCATCACAGGGTTCTTTTGGACATAGAAAAGCCCTTGAAAGACGAATATAGGGTTCGTTTTAAGTTTCTATTTAAGTAGCATCCAGTCTTAGGCCGGGAAGCGGGGTTACCATGGTTACCAACACCTCCATTTAGATGTGGCCTGGTTACCCGGGCGACTTGCGATATGGAGCAGGCTGTCATTGGAGTGCCCTTGAGTGCTCTACATCTCCCAGCCCAGCTTGATCTCCCTCACTCCTGCTCTCCAGAACACCAGACCGGGTCCCCCAGCCAGGAGATCAGCTCACACACCATGACGGACCCACGACGAAGGTAGCAAATACTGCCATGTTAAACCTCGGCCCCCACAAAGAGACTGGGGTAAAAATAGCAGTTATAGAATTCGGCCTAATTTACAGTTCATTGCCGGCAAACCAGCGTTTTATTTACCAGTGCTG
Organism: Melanogrammus aeglefinus; assembly: GCA_900291075.1. NCBI lineage: Eukaryota > Metazoa > Chordata > Actinopteri > Gadiformes > Gadidae > Melanogrammus > Melanogrammus aeglefinus. Next base: position 40,422 of record OLKM01002508.1, read on the forward strand.
TTGTTTCAGTTCACACAAGTCAATGACAGTGTACAAATTGTTCAAGTCTAATCAAAAGTGCCCTTCAAAATGCTCCAATATAATCTCTACAGAAAGGCAGAATAGAAAACTAAATCCATGCTCTCACTGAGTGGTCTTAATAATCCAACAAAATAGCAATCTGCATGGCAAAAGGAAAAGGGAAAATAATCCAAATGGCTTGATGACATGGGGTCAGGAGCCTCACACAGCCCTGGGTTAATCCAAAGGTTAGAAGTAGGCTGTGATTCAAGGCAATTCAATACGACTCAATAAATAACACAAAGTTCAAGGCAAATTCAAATGATCGTTTGGTAGGGAAGGTCCTGGCATGATCACGGAATGTTCCAGAAACACTTCCTATGCTTGAGTTTCCCTCCTATTCAGCTTTTAGCCTGACCTCCGTCCAATTCACTCACTCATCGCATGTGACTTCTTCAGGTTATAACCAACAAAGTGCAACATCCATCAACACCATAAGGTTTGCCTTGATTTTGCAGTGATTCAGTCTGGACATTTGTTACGTGGTAACCAGGTTTAGTATAGAAGGGCTTCTTCTGCGATCCATCCATATAGCTGGACTACGTTTGATAAGACTATTAAAGGATGTGTCTGATTGATGCCCCCGTCTTTCACGATGTGGCACGACCCTTATTGGGGTAACACTTAATCCCAGGTCCATCTGCCACCGGGCCAGCAGCGGCCAAGAGAGGCAGTGCCTCACGTCTCCCCAACATTCCATTTAAGTCCTCTTCTCCTCTTCCATGCAATTACTCCTGTTCCCTCTCTCCAAGGCCACAGACCGGCCGTCTGTTCTGCTGCTGCACGCCTGCTGGCATTCTATTCTTCCTGCATAACACTTTTATTAACTTTTTTTGGATTAACACTAATGCTATATTTGTCATTGATACGCGCTTTCTGTTTGAGATCTATGGCTGTCGTCTACCTTCATTCAATACAACATGGGGGGAGTCGCAGCACTCTGCAGCGCCGCTCTCTCCAGGGGAACACCCCCGCCATTTGTAATTCTCTAAGAGCTCTGGGTTCAGCGCCGCCGCTCACCCGGCGACGCGGGCTTACGCAACCAGGAGCGCTATGTGGAGCCGGCCTCTCCTCCCCCAGCACTTTGATTCAGGGCAGATTAAATGGGCTCACATCGACCTCTGGAGACTCGGGCTGTTTCTCCGATGAGGAGGCGTCCTGTAACCTCCAACACCTAGAGGGCTGAGGCTCTGAAGCGGCTACTTTCTGAAAGTGTTTCGCGAAGAAGAGACCGCCTCACGTATGGTTGGGCGTACGTGTGTGTGTGTGCTGTCACATCAAAGTCACAAACGCAAGCTGTCGGCCGAATTATTGGTCTTGAAGCGATTCAATAAAACAACCAAGTGACCCTAACCGTAGATTGACAAATGACGGAGGTGTGGAGGACCATTTTGGTTGGTCCTTGTAACCCCCATCGACTGGAGAACCTAATTGTGGACCAATCTAGGTACCTAGTGAGGATGCTTCCTATGCTTCCTAAGGGGACAGTCCTAGGCAGCCATCTCACCTATATTGGCCACCTATTTAGGAAGCCTCCCCTTGATTGAGCTGCGTGCCCCTGGTGGGGAGTTTGCAAAGCATGGCCTCATTTAAACCCAGAGATCAGAAAAGAGACGGCAAACCTCAATGGATGGACAATGACTGAGACATGTGTTGACTTTAATCTGGATTACAGAGACCAATATACAGTATCTCTACACACACAATGGTTCAGCACACACTACCCGCACACACACACACGCACACACAATCACTGATGTGTCCCTAGTCCTTAATTTATCTCCCTCTCTTTTTCCCCTTATACTCTCTCTCTCTGTCTCGCTCTTTCTTTCTCCTTTCTTTCTTTCTCTCTCTCTCTCTCTCTCTCTCTCTCTCTCTCTCTCTCTCTCTCTCTCTCTCTCTCTCTCTCTCTCTCTCTCTCTCTCCTCTCTCTCTCTCTCTCTCTCTCTCTCTCTCTCTCTCTCTCTCTCTCTCTCTCTCTCTCTCTCTCTATCTCTCTCCATAATGAATCTCTCGCTCTCTCCCTGGAGATTATTTTTTCTCATTTTCTATATTGTATTTAAATATATAACAAATAAATAGCACAATAATATAAGTAGTGGTACAAAATCCAAAAGTCAAAGACAATAATGCGGTGATGATACAACAGTAATACAACGACGATGAAACCAGTCGTAGTACATCAAGAAGGGTAGTCATGAGGGGTTCCCTGGTTGTCCCTGAGCATATGACAGATGAGGACGTATCTTGCTGCAAACAATGAGCATTAGTTGTCCCCCCATAGAATATACTTTGTTTACTCACTGTCTGATAGGGATTCCAATTGTGACTTTTGTTGATTGAATTTAGGAAGTCAATATTTTCTTGTGTCTTGGTATTTTTGGACGGTGCAGCAGAAAGAGGGTTTAGGTTTCCACTTACTTCTGCGGGCAGTGTGTGTACAGCCTCTTTCTCTCTCTTTCTCTCTAGTTCTTAATGTTCTCTCTCTCTCTCTCTCTCTCTCTCTCTCTCTCTCTCTCTCTCTCTCTGTTCTGAATATCTCTCCCTTGGTCATTAATGACTTTCCCTGGTTCCTGATGTCTCTCTCGATGGTTCCAAATGTCTCTCTCTCTCTCTCCCCCTGTTTCTTATGTCTCTCTCTCACTGTCCCTCTGTCTCTCTCTCTGGTTCCTACTCTCTCTCTCTCTCTCTCTCTCTCTCTCTCTCTCTCTCTCTCTCTCTCTCTCTCTCTCTCTCTCTCTCTCTCTCTCTCTCTCTTCCTATCTCTCTCTCTCTCCCTCCCTCCTCCCCTCCCCTCTCTTCTCTCTCTCTCTCTCTCTCTCTCTCTCTCTCTCTCTCTCTCTCTCTCTCTCTCTCTCTCTCTCTCTCTCTCTCTCTCTCTCTCTCTCTCTCTCTCTGGTTCCTCATGTCTCTCTCTCTCTCTCCACAGTAACTGTCCCTGCTCCCTGGCCTCCGCCCTGGCCCGGTCCACCGCCGACAGCGTCCTTCAGAACTACCTCACCACCCTGACCTTCGTTAAGCCCGAGGAGGAGGAGCTTGAGGAGGACGCCCCCCCACCCCCGCCCTACCTGCCACGTGAGCTCCTTGCCCTGTGTGTGTGTGTGTGTGTGTGTGTGTGTGTGTGTGTGTGTGTGTGTGTGTGTGTGTGTGTGTGTCTGTGTGTGTGTGTGTGTGTTTGTGTGTGTATGTGTGTGTGTGCCGTGTGCCGTGCTTGGGACTAAGATAGAGACATAGAAACGTCTTGTCTCTTTCACATGAATCAGTGGGGTTTTTTTACGGTAGAAAGAATCAGTTGATGATTACTGGGGTTAACAATGAGATTGAGAGGCAAGAGCGAGAGAGAGAGAGAGAGAGAGAGAGAGAGAGAGAGAGAGAGAGAGAGAGAGAGAGAGAGAGAGAGAGAGAGAGAGAGGAGAGAGAGAGAGAGAGAGAGAGAGAGAGAGAGAGAGAGAGAGAGAGAGAGAGAGAGAGAGAGAGAGAGAGAGAGAGAGAGAGAGAGAGAGAGAGAGAGAGAGAGAGAGAGAGAGAGAGAGAGGGAAAGAGTGAGCGAATGAATGAAAAAGAGAGACAGAAATGAATGTATACTTGTATCAACATACATTATGTAGTGGCTAGGCTAGTTTCAAATATAGCCATTAAATCAAACAATAACAAGACTCTGCAATTAAATAGAATTTCATGGAATGATTCACTGTTTCATGAGTTCACTGGTCACTGGTATGATTCATGAGAAAGTGAATGACCCTGGCCTTTATTGAATGCCCCCCGTCCCCCGTCCCCCCCTGTCTGTGGGTGTGTTTGTGGACGCGTGTGAAATTTTTGCCATACTTTCTTGAAGATCAGTGTTGTCAACTACCTTCATACTAACAGCACTGCCCAAATTTTCTTCATGTTCCGTTAAATCCCTCCTCTGTGAAAACACCCACGGTCATTATTGTCTGCTAAACAAAGACAATGTTTTTTCTGTGTGCAATAATTGTCCTTAAAACTGGTGTTTTAATCTGGCCACTAAAGAGGTTGGCCGTTAGGAACCGTGCTCACCGGCTCCCAGAGACGAGGTTTGGCTATTATGGCCTGAATTTGAGACGAGAAACAAACCTTGACCAACCTGAAGTGGTTTCAACACATGCTGTTGGAATAAAGTGCAGGAGGTGGTTTGAGCTAAGCCGGCAATTATCTCCCGTGTAGGTGGGCGACTGCGTTCTGCATTGAGGGCTGGGTATTCTGTTTATTCATCCCCACATTGAGTTTTAATATCAGCTTTGTATCAACTGTCAATAACAGGAAGCGTACATTTGCTAAATTGCGGAGGCTAGAATAAAAAAGGGACACCAGATCACAGAGACGCATCGAGCACGTCAGCTGGGTCTGACTGGCTGGAGAGCGGTGTGAGCGTGCGTGTGTGTAATCTTTGCCTGCGCATGTGTGTGCTTGTGTGTGTGTGTGTGTGTGAGAGAGAGAGAGCGAGCGTAGGAGCGAGACAGAGATCATGCACAGATGGTGCTTGAAGCACACCAGTGTTGTGCCGTGCTATTGGTTGAATTCCACGCGTCCTTCATGGGTGCTGCTGATGGTCACGCGTTTCTCATGCGGGCGATGGGATGTCTTCATTTCGTAAGCAGGCCGTTGGGCCGTGTCGTCTACACAACGCCGTAGCCGTGGTTTTGTGTGTGCGCGTTGACAGGCCGTGTGTGTGTGGGTGTGTGTGTGTGTGTGTGTGTGTGTGTGTGTGTGTGTGCGCTGTGTGTGTGTGTGTGTGTGTGTGTGTGTGTGTGTGTGTGTGTGTGTGTGTGTGTGTGTGTGTGTGTGTGTGTGTGTGTGTGTGTGTGTGTGTGTGTGTGTGTAACGGCATGTCTGTATACGGGCACATTGGAGTACGTGTGTCTGTGTGTGTGTGTGTGTCTGTCTGTCTGTCTGTCTGTCTGTCTGTCTGTCTGTCTGTCTGTCTGTCTGTCTGTCTGTCTGTCTGTCTGTCTGTCTGTCTGTCTGTCTGTCTGTCTGTCTGTCTGTCTGTCTGTCTGTCTGTCTGTGTGTGTGTGTGTGTGTGTGTGTGTGTGCGCGTGTTTTTGTGTGTGCACGTTGACAGGCCATGTTGTCAACGTGTTTGTGTGTGTGTGTGTGTTTTGTGTGTGTGTGTCTGTGTGTGTGTCTAAGGGCATGTCTGTATACGGGCACATTGGAGTACGTGTGTGTGTGTGTGTGTGTGTGTGTGTGTGTGTGTGTGTGTGTGTGTGTGTGTGTGTGTGTGTGTGTGTGTGTGTGTGTGTGTGTGTGTGTGTGTGTGTGTGTGTGTGTGTGTGTGTGTGTGTGTGTGTGTGTGTGTGTGTGCTAGGGCTGGACGATTAATCCAATTTCCATCTAGATTTCGATTTTAGCGTGAAACGATCACAAAACTAATATAATCGAGTTTTCAATTTTTTTTTATTAATCGTTTTATAGAAAGTGCAGAACAGCTGGATACATATCTGTACATTATTTTTGTTTTGAACATTTTTCTTTTTGGCCATTTTGTGTATTTTCTAAGTCCAAATTTCAAATTTCAAAAGTGGTTTTTGGGAGAGACATGCTGAATAAATACATCATGTTTTCAAACTCAAAAATAACCGTTTGAATAATCGTGATTTCCATATTGACCAAAATAATCGCGACTATGATTTTTCCCATAATCGAGCAGCCCTAGTGTGTGTGTGTGTGTGTGTGTGTGTGTGTGTGCGTGTGGGCACGTTGGTGTGTGTGTAACATAGGTGCGCCTGCACCTGTGTGTCGGCTTTTCTGTGTGTGTATATATATACACCTAATGTCTGTGCTGTGTGCTTCCCAGAGCTGGACTCAGTGCAGCTGGCGCGGCTGGTCTTCAACCGGCTGTTTGAGGTCTGCGACGCGTGGATGAAGGACTTCCCGTACCGCCGCCGACCCTCGCCCTACTACGAGACCTCCATCCACGCCATCAAGAACATGCGGCGCAAGATGGAGGACAAGCACGTCATCATCCCCGACTTCAACACCCTCTTCAACATCCAGGTCTGCTGGAACAACACACACACACACACACACACACACAGATAACAACAGACACACAAATCATTGTCTCGTTTTGTTCAACACAAACGGCAACTTGCATTGCTGTTTGTGTTGAACAAAATGATGCAAGGATATGCCTGTTGGACTGTTATCTAGACCAGTGTTTACACTATTTTAATATTGAAGTCTCAGCTGACTCTTCTTGTGATCCGCTTTTAAATTGTATTATTTTGTATTATTGCATTGTTGAAGGGAGCCTTAGACTCAGGCATTTCATTGGTGTCGCTTTAATTGTTGTGATTATGACACGTAAACCATCTTGGGAAAAAAAAGCTATATCCTTTGTTTAAAAATAATGCATCTTAAAATTAGGCATTAAAAATTGACTACCGGTCCCTCCAATTTTTTTTTATGAATGTGCCGGCCCTTGGAATCAAAAAGGTTGGGAACCCCTGATCTAGACCGTTGTGGGAAAGCCCGGAGCTGGGATGTGGAGAAGGAAGACCGGGAGGAAGCTCACGTAATTCCAATGAGCGACCAATCGATCAATATGGCCACCGTCTGTGAAAACACATCTCAAATGCCTTTGGATTGTTGATGTGACACTTTGAGACACTGTGCTGTGTCTTATAGCAGGTCTAGAACCATACCTTTAGTGCTGGGAGCTTCCCATTAGGATGTCTCCTCCTTCGGCGGGGGACAGGATGACAAACAGCGCTCAGGGACCCTGGCTGCAGAGCCCTGGGATTTTGTCCCAGGCGCAAAGATCTTCATGTAACTGCTTTATCATTCAGATGGGGTCAGATGTCTGCGGCCGTTCCGCTGCGTGCTGCAGGAAGCTATGCCGGCTGAGGAGCAGTAGCACCGTCTTCATGGAGAACAGAGGACGCCTCAGGGGGACACCAGTTGGATATTAAACCCTTCTTTAAAGATGTTATTCGTGGTCATGCTACGTTGCAGAATGGCTTGTTTGTTTAAGGCGATGGAGGGTATTTCCCGATGCATTTCATTATCAGGGGGATGCAAATGGAATCCGAATGCATCCATTGATCAATGAGGACAGTCGGTGGAGGTTCATGGAAGATGGCTGAGAGTTTATTCGATTTTTTTTACATTACTGACCTCCTCCCCTCCCCTCCCCACCCTTCCCCCTCCCACCCTCCCCTCCTCTCACCCTCCCCTCCTTTCTCCTCCCACCCTCCCCTCCTCTCTCCTTCCATCCTCCCCTCCTCTCTCCTCCCACCCTCCCCTCTCCCCCTCCTCTCTCCTCCCCCCTCCCCTCCTCTCCCACCCTCCCCTCCCTCTCTCCTTCCACCCTCCCCTCCTCTCTCCTCCCTCCCTCTCCCCCCCCCCCCAGGACCAGGAGGAGCAGGCCTTCTTCGCGGTGTTTGACGGCCACGGCGGCCTCGACGCAGCGATCTACGCGGCCAACCACCTGCATGTCAACCTGGTGCGCCACGAGTTCTTCAGGCAGGACCCCGTGGAGGCCCTGTTCCGGGCCTTCAGGACCACCGACGAGCGCTTCATCAAGAAGGCTAAACGCGAGGTCGGACTTGGTGTTCTAATCCTTCTGAAATATAGGTTCATGTTCATCTGATCCTCTGAAGAGTTATGCATCTGTTTGAGTGTTGTTCTCTATTGTGGTTTGAACACGTTGAACACTTTATTAATACGACCTCCCCACTGTCATCTCAGTCTGTTTAAGCTTAGTTACTCTTGATGGAGTAGTTATCTTTTTGAACATTGTATTATTCAATTATGTTTAAACAAAAGAATTGGGTCCAACTTTTTGTCCGTTGGAAAATAATATTGATTCCTTTAACACCGGAAGTAAACGCCAAAATCTAACCTTTTCTGTCCGGATCTTACAAAGTGTTGGTTTTTGTGTGAGTATAATATATCAAGTTGATTGAGTTGTAAGATCTTAAACAGGGTACATTTTATTTACCAGGCAAACAGTCTGCTACATCTGGCAGAACATACTCGCCCAGAGAGTTTTCCATTGGCTTGAGCGTGTGAGTTGGTTTTTGGGGAACGTTCCGTCCCCTAACCCCTCTGTTGAGGCCTCTGTGTGTGTGTCCGGGTGTGTCTGGTAATGCGGCCACTGATTGGGTCTCCCTCCTGACTCCGCCCACGTTTACTGCCTACCTAAGCAGGTCATCGGGGAATGGGCGGGGCTCGTTTCTGGCAAGAGCTGGCGGGAGCAGGAGGGATAAAGATTTTTGTCCATGAAACTTGACTGTGAACTTGGCTGTGGGTATCACGGACAACGTAATACGAATAGAAGTAAATTAACTTGAAGTTATTTAAAAGTCATCTTGCGACAGTAGGAATCCTGCTCCTTTCATAATAGCAAGGGGGATCGACGACGCAACCACCTCTTATAGAACCTGAGGTGTCTAAAGTGTTGTTTTTTCTAAAAGCTTTATTTCCCCCCTCGGATCAAATGTATTGGATCCCCTAGAAGAAGTGCCCCTGTTCCCGGCTTGCAGCAGCCTTTAGGTCGGTCTCTGAGTGGGGGCGTCCCCAGGCGGAGGTCCCTCCTAGTGTTGCTGTTGACACCTCGCTCCACCGTAGCCACTGGAGGACCCGTGCTGACGCTGTGCCGTGGTGGCGTCGTTGTGTTGACAGAAGGTGCGCTGTGGCACCACGGGCGTGGTGACCTTCCTGCGGGGCCGGACCCTGTACGTGGCCTGGCTGGGGGACTCGCAGGTCATGCTGGTGAAGAAGGGACAGGCGGTGGAGCTGATGAAGCCTCACAAACCAGACCGCGAGGTAACAACACCCACATCCACCGGGGGTTTAGGGGGGGGGCGTACAGGAAGTAGTACTAGGCTTCCTCTTCGCAGCAACATTAGTGTACCGATTCTTGCAATGTAACAAACCAGGCATATATTAATGATCGTCCTAGCAACCCTAAAGACGGTAGTCCTGTGTTTGGGGAAACTCCATGTCATGGAGGGGGTGCAGAACCCAACCGGCAGCCACTTGGTCTGCAAGTCAGTTTTTCTGAATGGGTCTTAATCACGGTGGTCACAAACGGCTTCACATGCCACGGTATCTGCCCCCCCCCCCTAACGCTGAGCACTCTAAAGGGCTAGGGAGAACCCCTCATCATCAGGGAGGACTCAGCAGGAGAGCAGAAAGAGCGTATTCTGGAGAGATGTTGTTGGTTCTGCGGCTTGGTTCCCGGGTGTAATAGCTATCTCAAAGTCATTAGCCGCCGAGCCTTCAGCGGGTCGGGCCTGAGAGCGCCACTTGGTCCTGAGTGAATAGTGATGCAAATGATCATAATACCATCGCTAAGTGTTGCTCCAGCCCGAAGCTCAATAAGTCATCTGAGGCTATGGAGATTTTGGAGGAGGAAATAGGCTGGCAGTACCCACAGTTGAAAGGTGGAAGTATGCATGCGCCTATCGCAACGCATCGCACCGCAACGCAACGCAACGCAACGCAACGCACCTTCTCAATATAGTTGCGATTATTTCCGTGCCTGAGGGCTTCAAGTAACAATATTTATAAAACTCCTCACATTCAGGAAAGGGCATTCATTAACATGTTAATGATAATCTCATAATGACCATTTGCACTGGTCTGCAGGACGAGAAGCTGAGGATAGAAGCTCTGGGCGGCTGTGTCATCTGGTTTGGAACATGGAGGGTGAATGGCAGCCTGTCGGTATCCCGAGCCATAGGTAAAGTACCACTCTCTACTACTACTTCACCACAAACGCTTGACATTTGGGAGGTAACACCACACACACCCTCACATTCCACGTGTATTCCTTAAAAGTACTGCCGCATTAACAGTCTAGACGATTGTCTCGATGTACCGTGAGGGTCTTTTCATGGCCCCGAGCCAGGGCCATGCTCACATCATGCCTACCCAGTGCTACGGCGGCCTGATTCACGGTCTGTGACCCATAGGTGACGCAGAGCATAAGCCGTACATCTGTGGCGACCCCGACCACAGTGTCTTCCCCCTTGACGGCTCAGAGGACTACCTCATCCTGGCCTGTGACGGCTTCTGGGACACGGTGAGCCCGGACGAGGCGGTGAGGGTGGTGAGCGACCACCTCCAGGAGAACACCGGCGACACCAGCATGGTGGCCCACAAGCTGGTGGCCTCGGCCCGGGACGCCGGCTCCAGCGACAACATCACCGTCATCGTGGTGTTCCTGCGGGACCCCCGAAACCCGCCGGCCAGCAGCACCGAGGAGGAGGAGGAGGAGGCGGCGGCGGCGGCGGAGGAAGGGCTGGAGGAGGAGGAGGCGGCGGCGGCGGCGGAGGTGGAGGAGGAGGAAGAGGACGAGGAGCAGGAAGAGGGGGATTCGGTGAGGGGCGAGCGGGGCGGCGGCCAGGGAGGGAGCAACGCGGACGTTGGGGGGAAAGGCCGCGGCGGCTGGCCCCTGCAGCAGTGCTCTGCGCCCGCGGACCTGGGCTACGAGGACCGCATGGACTCCTTCACGGACAGAACCAGCCTCAGCCTGCTGGGCCCGGCGGCCCCGGGGGCCCCAGGGGCCGGAGGGGGCGGGTGGACCTCCGTACCCCCCGTCTCTGACGGACAGCCCCCGGCTGGCCTCATCAGTTGCGACCCCGCCTTCGGATCGGAGGCGTGCTTCTCTCACGGGCGAGAGGAGAGCCCCCTAGGCCCGAGGGCGCGGCCCGTACCCCGGCCCTGCGTCCCCGCCTGCCTGGAGCCCATCTCTCCGGCCTCGTTGAACCCGCTGCCCTGCCGCCGGGCGGGGCCGCTGGGCCAGCCTAGGAGGCAGACCCGGAGGCGGCTGGGCGGCGGCCCCCGGAGGGGCTGCAGGGGCGCGGGCAGAGCCCAGCGGGGGTTGTCAGACCTGCAGCGATCCTGCCGCAGTCTGCTCTCTCCCGACCGCTGCCCCGACCAGAGGCCAGGGGTGGCCCTGCCTCACTTACATGACGCCCCCATCTGAAGAGGCGCTGCACCCACAGCCCAAGACCCCCACCCCCCCCGCTACGTCCAGCTCCCCCCGCCCCACTTACTCACGAAAGCTTTCACCCAGACCCCCTATGCTTCTAAAGTCCTTCAAACATCTCTTTGATTGTCAGTGGCCCGTCGTGGCACGTGCTGCTGTTTTTGTGAATATTGGATCCCTGTCCCAGAAGAGAGTCGGACTCTTGCACCATACAAAAAAAAATCCCAAATTGTAAGCTTTCTTATCATCGAAAAAAAAACAAAATATGCTCAGCTCATTGTTGTTATTGACGCTGCATAAGAACAACCTTCACTCTTCATGGAAAGTGCTGATCACAGGCCAGAGCCACAGCCACTGGTTGTTCCTGTACCAAGGATGGGCTCTCCACGTGGCTCCACACAGAAGAGGAACGCTGCCCCACTCTATGTCCATAGATAAAAGCGCTTTACACAGGATTATAAGATTAGCTGTCACTTATCTAAAGAAAGGCTAGATGTAGTGATATGTAATCCAGATAGGGTAGGGCTGTACAATAGCATGATAGCGGAGTTAGAGAAGGGGAATATAATTTTAAAGAAATTATCTATTTATAGTGTTTGTTAGACCACGTAGTGACTCATGAGTAGACTAGTTGATCAATCACGCCTACTGTGTTAAGCTTTTTGTTTAGAGACAGCCTATCAGGCAAGAGTACTTTACAATTGTCTTGATATGGGTCAAAGTGCCCTGTAAAAGTTGTGTTACTGTTTATTCACTGGGCCACGAGAGTTCAGACAACGCTGCGGAGCTGTGCCTTCAGACATGTGACTGAAACATAACGCTGGGTTTCTTTACGGAAATAAAGTGGACGTTACAACTTGACGAGTGCACAAACAACCAAGATGTGTTTTACTATTCAGGACAAGCTAACACTCTGTCAATACAATTCCTATAGTGTGAAATGTTAAAGAAAAGCCATAATCTTCTCTACAGCAGCTCATAGCACTGATTTTAATCCCAAAAATGTCCACCAAGACACTATACTCAAGGATTTACACAGGGAAGTATTGCCCGCTAGCATGTAAGCCCGCTAGCATGTTAGCCCGCTAGCCCGTAAGCACGCTAGCATGTTAGACGAGCAGGCTCAGTCAACAGTGCCTCCACTCTCTTGGCCCAGACGATGGTTGGTGTTTACACACCTAGCAGGATGGTCAATATCGATGTTGGAAACAGACTACTGATCCCATCTGACCACAGGGGTTCTTGTGCCGTCCCTGACAAACTACCGCACTGTGCCATCACCTCCTTTTGTACGCTATCGTCATTTTATCAAACATGTTTATAATTCAAAGTTGTTCCTTTATGGGATGTATGTGGCAGGTTTTAACAGTGTGAGGTCATTCCAAAATGAGTAAAGCCTCTATCAGGCCGGTCCCGGCCTCGCAGAGAGCCCCATTATGGTGTGTCCACCGCTCAAGTCCTCTCTCAGCAGGGAGGCTGGAGGCCTGATGAGTCTTATGGCCCTCACAACGAGGGGAGCACACTGGAACGGTTTCAATCTGTATTTAGCAAATCAACGAGTAAAATTTAAACTTCAGATTCAAGAGAATGTAGTCCAGTTACAGACGCAGAAACATAACTCTTAATTTGCGAGCCCGAGGACAACCAGGTTGTTTTAAAGGGATTCTCTTTTGAAAGGTCAATGTCAGTTGGCCATTCTTCAAGATTATGACTTTGTCTCTGTATTCTAAAACAGCTGGATCCATATTTAGATTTGTCAGAAATATAATTATCAGATTTACCGAATTACTGTATATTAGCCAATGCCCGAAATACAGTCATGTCAACATTAATCTAAACGGCCAAATAGACAGCAGGCTTCCTTCAGCTGTATTAGTTTATAAGAAGTGCGCAAAGATAACTGATATTGATTGCTCCTCTCCATGGTGGGGCTCAGTCCAGAGACGTGTTCGGAATGGACGCGTCAAAGCACGACTTCAGAACATTCGGACATCGCTCCAGGGATTGAAATCATTGAACAATTTACACGTTTGGGGTATAATGGATCCTAGATTGGGGTTGTTCCCTTTCAAACTCTAATTAAATATTTATTGTATATTTATTTTACATTTCAATGCATATCATCGTTAGGAAGTAGAGAATAGCGGTTAGCATTGGAATGAATGGAAATGAAGTGTTGAGAATTAAATATTTGCTAGAATGTAAGAGACCTCACAAATCTTCTTTCTGGGAGCTCAGGTTTCTCTCAGGGGTGAACAGCCCCCCTCCCCTTCCTCCCCCATTACACTGATATTAGGGTATATTATTTAATCTCCTAAATCACACATAATTTGGATAGGGCCGCAACTTCATGACAATATTTCTTGAATATGAATTGGGATTGCGACACAGGACTTTACCTGGTAGATAACAGAACGCCTGACGGGAAGAGTTTAGTCGAAGACGAAAACTCAATGGATACAATCTGGGCTGACTGATGCTATTATCGTCCATGAAAGGTTAAAGATTAAAAAATAAAAACCTCCACGAGTTTACCCTTAAAGTGTAATCCCGGCGAAAATTTTACGCAGGGTCTTTTTCGCCATGAAGAACCATAAAATGTGTGTTATTATTTTTAAGTCTGCCTTACCGGTAGGTCCATGTTTCCAGGAAGTCCACACAAGTCGATAACCGGCTACCATAAATTATATAATAGAGGCATCCCAACATTTTACTTAACAATCTCCCCTCTTGATGCTTGGCTGTTCTAAAATTGTTTGCGCCTCTATTTGTTATTTACGGTAGCCGGTAATCGACTTGTGTGGACTTCCTGGAAACATGGACCTACTGGTAAGGCACAGCCTTCGAAAACAGTCTTTTTTAATAGACTCCCGGTACGCTAACTAAGTTGTTGATGCTTCGATTTATGTGTAGGGACCCTAGTCATACTACTGCAGAGGTTTGGTGCTATTTTTAGCAATATTAGTGGTTAAAAAAATGTAGATTTCGAAGAGTTCGCACTGCCCCCAGCCAATAACATGGAAGCCATTTGGGCTGTTGCTCCGGGCATTCGCGGGAAAGCTTTATACTCGATTATCTTGATTATTTCATGGGTATTCATGCCGAAAAAGACCCTGGGTTAAATTTTCGCCTGAATTACACGTTAAGGTTACATTTAAGTCAATGATTGAACAAAAGGGGTTACCAACCATTAGTATAAACAAATGACAGGTCCCGGCCCCACCACATTCAAAGCCCCTAACGCTACCCCAGGATGGGTTTGACAAAAAGCCTCCAACCACCTCAAGGGAAGTGCAATGAATTCACAGTACTCTAAAGACCTTTGTGCGTGTGCGCAGTTTAAGAGCAGATGACATTTACAGACTAAGCTGAATCCAGGCTATGTGTACATTGTTATCCCTGTTCTATTCTCTATCGGTCTTCTTATAATTAGTTCTACTCTAATCACTTGTGTGCATTCCTCATGAGTGGCCCCACATCTTGTTTGCATGTGGCAGACACTGTCAGACACACCACAGCGGCGGGACGCATGTGTGGGTGGGGATGTCAGTGCTCACAGAATCACAAAATAAACACACCCTTCCCGACGGAAGGGATTAATGTTGAAACTTACTCTATGTATATTGTGTACATACACTGTGGAGCTCCAAGGCCAAACTGTCACTGTGTAAGCAATAATGATAATACAAATATATAAAGTCGTCAACAAAACCCATTGAAATCACAATCTCCCAAGGTGAAACGTGCATCCAATACTGGAAATGTAACCAAACCCCCCCCCCCCCACCCCCCCAAGACAAACTGTAGGGACAGCACCTTTTCATGGGGAAACTGGTTATTTGCGGTTTCTGGCAACTGTAATAATCTTTGTTCCACCAGAGATGGGGGTGTCCTTGAGGTTTAGGATGTAGGCACTCCAAACAACCCCCCCCCCCCCCCCCTCCATTCTGTCCACTCTTTACGACGATCAACACAGTACTCCATCCCTGATAATTCACATCCAGGGCCTTTTCGTGACTCTGCACTGTGTGTCTCTGTACACAAAAAAATCTTGTTTTTTTTCCTTTTTCTTCTGTAAGCAATAATGAATCTTTTGGAAACTTTGTGTGGAAAAGGCTCCTCACAGGGTTTGTCTTCACTGATGGCTCTCTATCTCGTCAATTTTGTGTTCTACCCGTGCCAACCTCAGAACCCTTAATCGTGCGGCTCCAACACAGAAGCAGTCAGTGTGATAATTATGATAATTATAATAATTGATGGCTGCACGGTGGGCCCTCATCTTTCCTCACACCAACCCCTGGTTATACTTTTTTTTTGGCAGTTGGGAGGGAGGGTGGCCAATAGCTCGTTTGTTATATCTGCATATATTTAAAAGCAACTACCTCAGGTCATCTACTGAGACGGGGTTTTTCACTTTAAATCTATGCAGGCATTGAAGGTGTTGGAGACTGTCTGTGCAAGGCCATAGGACAAAGCCATTAGTAGACTCACACACACACACAGTCATACTCTGAAGACAAACCCATGATTGGCTCTTCCTCTAAAATGTGAGCTAAGTAAACAAAACAAAAAAAGGTACAAATATAAACTTTTAGTAACTGTATAGTCATTGTATGGTCATGTAGTATATACATGTGTATCTTTAAATGGTGACTTATCATGTACATAAAGATTAGCGCAACTCTTTCGGCTAATGCCTCTTTTCTCCGAAACCGCTACATGGATGTTACCTTAAGAGGAACCTTATTCAATCTCAAATGTCCACTTCTATCATCAACCAAGTTGTTTAAAAAGGAGATGACGCTTCGTACAACCTTATTATAGACTAGCCTAGCACTAGTAGTTAAAATAAGAAAGTATAAATAAGTAGGAAAGAGTAAACCATTGTTTCAAAGAGTGACGCTTGTGATGTTTCTTGCAGATTTTAATTTGAAAATTAAAGTCATTGCGTGCGCTGTAGGTCGAATATAGTTTTTTTCTTTAGGAAATATAGAAAGTGGCCGGAGGTATTATTATTTGAAAGTTGTAAAGGGAAGGAGTTGAAAGGAGCGGAAGAGAACAAGAAACTATCAAAAATAACGCAAAACGACCCCTCCCTCCCCACGATGCTCTGCCATGAAGAAGTGTTGCATTCTACGCACCTGTGACTGACAGGGAAGACGGAATCCCTTAATCAATCAGGAAGAGATGCCCTGATCTAGTATATACATTTCTGGCTTATTTTTAAAAAATATGCAACCACTTAAATAAAATAGACGTTGGATACATACAAAAAACAAGTGGCCCTTACAACTCTGGCAAACCTCTTGTGTGTTACGCGTTAGTAGAAGACCCATCTGTGTCCTTCCCACTGGTGAATACCCTTCACTAAGCCCTCAAGTGGGCCAAGCAGGGAGGACAGGACACTGTTATTAGGAGAGCAGCGGCAGCCTCCACCTGTCTAGTCCTGGCATCAACACACCCCCACTAGAAGCTCCTATTGTCCTCAGGCGTCTCTTCGCCTGGTTCAGCCCTTGGACCTAATCTGGCCCGCACGCTTTAAAAAGAACGAAGCAAAACCAAATAGAAACTCCGGATGACTATCAGGATAGTGTCCTTCGGTGGACAAGATGGCAAACATGTTAACGTTTCACTAAACAATTGTACACAACAATGCTAAGCCGCAACCAAATAGCACGATTGCAAAAAATGTCTAAACTAAAAAAAATAATTTTGGGAGCAGGCTTGTTCAAGTAATCATTTGATAAACCACGAGTTGATTAAGAATATGGATGTCAGACCTGAGTGACATGACAGAAGGGATGATAAAATGTAAATGCACTTTCATAAAATATTTACTCTATAAATAAAGGCAACCAATTTCTTGATGTGTTGGGTCTCTTGACACTAGAGCTAAAATTGCCCTTGCCTAAGTTTTAGTTGTTTTGTAAGCATGGTACTAAACTACATACCATAGTTCTAATTTGGCACTTGGTTAAATCAAAGCTTTATTGATTGAGAACATTGCATTCAGTGATGAAATTGATTTGCTTTATCAACATCTGAAAGACAGTGCGAAAGAAATCCTGCTGCATAATACGAGAGACCTACTTATTAGGATTATGCTGCCACACACACACTGTAGATACCACAGAATGGGGTCACAGTTACTCACTAAGCAGTCTCTGCTTGAGTTCACCAATAATATGAAACACAGAGCCAAAATATCTAATTAAATATTTTATTGTACTTATCTGATGCCACACACAAATACAAACAAATCAATAATGTGCATTAGAAGGAACAACTTGTGATATAGCACAGAAATAGTACACACAACTTTTGTGTAATTTACAAGACTGAATTGAGTTAGCAAGAGATTGATCTTGAGAGTGAGGAATGATACAAAGTCATACAGACCCACACAATCACCCCCCCCCACACACACACACACACACACATTTCTAACACACAAGCCATCCTCAGTTTCTAAATTGCCTCAGAAGATTCCCTAAAGGAAATTAGGTCACGACACACACACACACACACACACACACACACACACACACACACACACACACACACACACACACACACACACACACACACACACACACACACACACACACACACACACACACACACACACACACACACACACGTTCAAGATTTTTAAAATGTAAACCAGTGAGTATTTCCTCATGCAAGATGCATGCACTGCCGACATTTTATCCACCTCGACGTCCCTTGTGAACAAGAACCCCTCCGACCCAGTAATCCTTACACTACAAGACACGGCTGTTTGTGATGCACCATAAGACACGAGCTACATAAGAACGGTCCCAATTGAAAACACACTTTAGTTATGGGGAGTGAGAGGACTGATAAAACCACCCAACGAGGAAAGTGAAATACGACTAAATGGCAGCGATGGGAACCTCTCCCACACATCTGCTGCTGAGATGCTGCATAACTCAATAAAACCGAAACAAAATGGAGTGGTGAAGCAACGCTCACAAGGTGTAAAGAACAGGGGGCCTCGTCCAACGAGAACTGGCCTGAAACCAGCCAGCCGCTACGAGCTGCTGATAAAAGGAGGAATTAGACGCAATCAGTTTCAAATATTTACAACTTGCCTTATTGGTTTTTGCTGGTCCTTTTTTACCAACCTCGGGCCAGACGACTGCAAACAGGAGGACAGCTCTGCCTACAAATCGACTTTACGTCTTTGTGAAACCGGCAGTCGGGTGTAAAGGTTGGTGTACACAAGGGGGGGATATAGTGGAAATATTGATGTGGGGGTCAAGCTTTGATTTCATTTCCATTCCCATGAGTTTGAGAGCAGAAATACAGGGATAGCACATATCCCGTCAGCAATTAACAGTGTAAAAACTCAAAAAGTGCATTAAATACATGGTTGACCAGGAGTCTCTGTGTGCTCACGGCAGAGAACTCCCAACTAAACGTCCTGAAAGACAATCCAGGTGAGCTGCTCTGTAACATTGTACAAAGTGGACGTCTCGGTTCTCCGGGAGACTTCACATGTGTACTCCTCCGTCTGCTACTGGACCCGGCCCCGGGGGCGGGGAGACCCCATCACCTGTCAGTGGGCTGGCTGGAGCTGAAGGCCAGGTCTTCGGGCAGCAGTTGTTCCTCTGGAGAAAGAAGAACACGTTGGTTACTGTTCAATCATCTCCTTTGTGTCTCCCATTACAAGATACAGTGTGTGGACTGTAATCACAAAAACTTATTTCACGGCTTATGTTCTTATGAAATGACCTCCATCTATGATACTAATAATTGAGTTCTGTTCCTTATTTCACATCTCATGATAGTCCACAAGGAGAAGATCTCCCATGCCCGTCAGTCTTATCATTTTTTTAAGCGTTATATTCAAGGAATGTCATGCCAATATAGAGGAAGACAGCGGGATCATCTTTTCACTCCTTTAAATGTGCGCGTGTTCGCGTTTGTTGAGTCACCTGCAAAAGGCAGAGACTGGATGTCGTAGGAGAGGTTTGCGTCCTCGTCCTCTGTGTCACAATCTATCTCGCTGTCGCTGCTCATCCCTGGCAGCAGGTGCAGAGACTGCTTGTGGCCTGAGGAGCACAACATACAATCAGAATCCGCCAAAGCACATTCATTAATCCAATACACAAGTATGGGACGTAGCTTTCAAAAAGACAACATTCAGCCTTTGTCCTCGTAGTCACTGAACTAAGCCGCTACCGGGGTTCAGCCAAACCTGGTTAGGCAGAGCAACCAGGTTAATATGAGGACCACGCTGAGGGAGTAACGTCAGCCCCTTGGCGCACTAAAGTACCGGGTTATGGTCCGTATGAGACGGCTGAACAGTTGTGGACTCATTGAGTGGTGTTGGATCCTTGTGTTTGCAACCCTGAATGAAGCCTAGTGTTGGCAGGATGACTTCTACTAAAGATCCCATTTATGGCCCTTTGATATTCCTGTTTTATACATGGAGACGCCCCGTGAGCTGAACGCCGACTCCTCATCTGTCCCAGAGTGTGTTGACCAATGCCCCTTCAGGGATCTATTCTCTTAAGGTATTGGTGGGTTGGTTTGAGGTTAAGGTCAGACAGCTTGGTAGCTGCCATGTTGGCCATTTTTACACTTGCTTGATTCAACTGAATATATTTCACTTCAATGAAATTGTCACATTGAGAACGTTGGTGTTAACTAATGGTGTTAACTTTGGTAATACGTCCCTTAGATCATGCTGGCAGAAGACAATCCAAAGTACAGACAACTGGATTCACTGACGCCCCGAGACAAACTGCAGACAGCAGACTTCACAGTCCGGAGCAGGTGGGCCCCAGGATGGGGTCTGGTCCAGACCCCTATCGGGGCAGACCATATTCCACCGGTCTGCCCCAGGATGTGGTCTGGACTAAACAGCTTGCTCCATGTGCAGAAACCTAAAACTGCCTGAACCCTGGGTGTGATATAAACATGGACAATAACTTCAGGTCACATGGGTTTACCTCTGGAAAGACAATTCTGCCTCCAACCTGCTTTCTCCCCAGTGTGCGTGTAAACACATTGAATGTTTAATATAACCTGATCCACATACATTCTGGAGATTGATTGATTATTCACACACACACACACACACACACACACACACACACACACACACACACACACACACACACACACACACACACACACACACACACACACACACACACACACACACACACACACACACACACACACACACACACACACACACGAAAAGAGAGAATCTCTGCCCCTAATGGATCAGGGAATCCATGTTGCCGGTCAACCACCGCGTGTTGAAGACACATTTTAACAGTGGAGAACCGGAGAGTGGGAGGAGCTGAGGTTTTCTTGGTTCTAGAATTGACAAAGGTTGCCCTCTTCTGCTCTCCTGCTTTACTGTTAAACCGTACCTACAACACCTTGAATATACCTAATAAGGTGCAAAGGGCATATACTAGGGACTCAATGTTCACCCAGATTAGTCTGTTTTTACTTGGCTTGGGTATTGCCATTGAGAGGGCCATTGTCTAAATAAACAAATGCCTGTCTTACCGCTGCACATTTGCCTGTCAAATAAGTGTGTTTATGAGCAGCAGCCTTGAGAGGCAGTGAGTTCATCTTGTCAGCCAGGGAACAGCACTAACATGCTAACAGCAGCCTGGGGGAGTGGGGGCACACCTTCATGCAGGTGGGAAGAGTTCCCCTCCAGGAGGCCAAGCAGGGACTGGTGGGGACTCCCTTCAGGCTCACTGCACTCCAGCACGCTGGGCCTGGTGACCAGAGGGACACAAAACGAGCACATTAAATAGCCTTTTTCATGACCATACTCCTTATGTTACTTTCATCCAACAAGTATTAAGTTTCACTTAATCGTTTGCTGTCAAATGTCGAAAGAAATGCAGCATCCTGCAGAGCATCCCAGAGTAAAGTCTGCTCCCCAACCAAAGCCCTGTCCCAATACACCACCCTTCTGCCTTATAAAGGGTAGGGTGCCCCCATTCTACATCCGGTGTGGTGGCCGGTTTGAGTTCCCCCAGAGGGCCCTACAACGGAGTGAATGGGGAAGACCTATCCACAAATTAATTTTCCATTTCCCTTTCAACAACCAACATCAACGGGGGCACAAAGTTGATGATATCTTATAAAAAGGTAAATGTAGCATAGGTTGGAGTGTGTCAAGTTGAATTCACCAAAAATAATGCTACCATTTATTCGTCAGTGCAAGTTCCCAATTTACGTTTACGAGTGTGTCCCGGTTTCTTTAACCCCTCGGTTCTGCTCTGTGTCACTACATAAAGATTGGTAGATTGACACTCTGGAAACTCGGTGAGCAAAAGGAGCGAATGGTAGTGGCTTGGATTGCTCAGACAATAACGGTTCAGCGGTATTCTGGTGGGGACCGTGATGTAAACTGCCGGACGGACCCGGTAAGAACCAAGGCATCAGGGGGGAGATGGGAATGTGTGGTCAGGACTCCAATTCAGAATTTTCTTTTCTGGTGGTCTGCCACCCACAGTCCCAGTCTACTAAAGCAGTGTCACTGCTTCAGTAGAAATTGGGCAGTGTCACTGCTTCTGTAGACACTGGGCAGTGTCACTGCTTCAGTACAGTTTAACTGCTTCAGCAGACACTGGCAGTGTCACTGCTTCAGCAGACACTGGCAGTGTCACTGCTTCAGCAGACTCTGGCAGTGTCACTGCTTCAGCAGACTCTGGCAGTGTCACTGCTTCAGCAGACTCTGGCAGTGTCACTGCTTCAGCAGACACTGGCAGTGTCACTGCTTCAGCAGACACTGGCAGTGTCACCTGCTTCAGCAGACAACTGGCAGTGTCACTGCTTCAGCAGACACTGGCAGTGTCACTGCTTCAGCAGACACTGGCAGTGTCACTGCTTCAGCAGACCTGGCAGTGTCACTGCTTCAGCAGACACTGGCAGTGTCACTGCTTCAGCAGACACTGCAGTGTCACTGCTTCAGCAGACACCTGGCCGTGTCACTGCTTCAGCAGACACTGGCCGTGTCACTGCTTCAGCAGACACTGGCCGTGTCACTGCTTCAGCAGACACTGGCCGTGTCACTGCTTCAGCAGACACTGGCAGTGTCACTGCTTCAGCAGACACTGGCAGTGTCACTGCTTCAGCAGACACTGGCAGTGTCACTGCTTCAGCAGACACTGGCAGTGTCACTGCTTCAGCAGACACTGGCCGTGTCACTGCTTCAGCAGACACTGGCCGTGTCACTGCTTCAGCAGACACTGGCCGTGTCACTGCTTCAGCAGACACTGGCAGTGTCACTGCTTCAGCAGACACTGGCAGTGTCACTGCTTCAGCAGACACTGGCAGTGTCACTGCTTCAGCAGACACTGGCAGTGTCACTGCTTCAGCAGACACTGGCAGTGTCACTGCTTCAGCAGACACTGGCAGTGTCACTGCTTCAGCAGACACTGGCAGTGTCACTGCTTCAGCAGACACTGGCAGTGTCACTGCTTCAGCAGACACTGGCAGTGTCACTGCTTCAGCAGACACTGGCAGTGTCACTGCTTCAGCAGACACTGGCAGTGTCACTGCTTCAGCAGACACTGGCAGTGTCACTGCTTCAGTAGACACTGGCAGTGTCACTGCATCAGCAGACACTGGCAGTGTCACTGCTTCAGTAGACACTGGCAGTGTCACTGCATCAGCAGACACTGGCAGTGTCACTGCTTCAGTAGACACTGGCAGTGTCACTGCTTCAGTAGACACTGGCAGTGTCACTGCATCAGTAGACACTGGCAGTGTCACTGCTTCAGTAGACACTGTCAGTGTCACTGCATCAGTAGACACTGGCAGTGTCACTGCTTCAGTAGACACTGTCAGTGTCACTGCATCAGTAGACACTGGCAGTGTCACTGCTTCAGTAGACAGTGTCACTGCTTCAGTAGACAGTGTCACTGCTTCAGTAGACAGTGTCACTGGCCTCAGTAGACAGTGTCACTGCTGTTCAGTAGACCAGTGGTCACTGCGCCTCAGTAGACAGTGTCACTTGCATCAGTAGACAGTGTCACTGCATCAGTAGACAGTGTCAACTGCATCAGTAGGACAGTGGTCACTGCATCAGTAGACACTGGCCAGTGTCACTGTAAACCAGGATGCTTTTGCATGATTCTAGGTTGGACCTTCGGAACATAACTCAAACAAACAAACTGAATCTGATTGGACACACTTTGAGTTCAGCGTCAAAACCAGGTCAGAGTGGACAGAGTCACACAGTTTTGACTTTTGAGCAGCGTCATTGGTGGAGTATCCTAGTGGACCACTACGCCAAGGGAAGAGTTGATGCTAGCTTCTTTGTTGTTCATTATATCCTTGTATATCCAAGTATTGCAAAGTACGAATGTAATATTCTAATATAGTCTAATATGTAATTTAGTTTTAAGCACTTTGCAGGACTATTGTTATTACTACTACTAGTATCCAAAACCGCCGCGTTACCACCGTGCGGTGCGGTTTGGCTCGGGAGCCGGAAAGCTTGGTTATGGCTCGCGTTTCCACCGACAGTACCCTTATGGTAGGGCGGGGTTCAAGCCAGATGGCGATAGCCGTGGCAGCTACGCAAGCATCGTGACATCATAGCAGCGCGACACAGTGTGGCCTGCTAATAAATACAACTAAAAAGAAGAATGCGACACATTAAACAAAGAGCAAGAATGCAGGACGTTTGCGTGACATTTTCTTCAATAAACAAATCTTTCGCCGTTGTCCAGAAATACTTTGCGGGTACCGTGTTTGATTGTTTTGATCCCCCTGCCGCAAGATGTGACGATTCTATCGCCAATACAACGGACGGCGTGTGAAGCTCCACCTTTTCGTCACCCCTTTTCAGACCACTTGGTACCACCAACAGAAAGGGTTATCGAAAAATAGGTAGGGCTCAGTGGGGCTTAATGCGACCCTGCCCAACCTTTGGCTGAGGAAACACGGGACGCGCCCGCACCGAACCGTAGCGCACCGGCCAGTTGAAATGCGTCATCCCAGTTATGTCCATCCTTCGTAACCGACGGCCCTCGTGGAGCTCTTTGGTGGAGTTAGCTCCTCCACGGAGCACAGGGTCAGCCTCGGCTCCGGAGGCCGCGTACAGCGCCTTCCGTTCCTCCGTCTGCTGTTTGGAGGTGGAGGCGGGGTCCAGGGAGCAGCCCCCCAGAGGGGAGAAGCCCCCCAGAGGGGAGCCCCCCCCCAGAGGGGAGCCCCCGCTCAGGGAGGGCACTGAGCTGTGGCCGCTGTCCACCTGGAGGCTGACTGAAGAGAGAGAGAGGTCAACGGCTCAAGAGGAAACTAGCAAATGACGAGAGACACCGGATGTTATACAAGGGAGAGAGAGGAGCCGTTTGTAGGCGGTGTCTCGCCACAAGTGAGAAACTTGCTCCTGTGGAAAATATCACATTTCAGCCGAATGCTTATTTCATGTTTGGTCATCGCTCTCACTGATTAGAAGCTTCTAATGTAAACTAAGAAGTTTTAATTTTTTGTAGGAATGTGTCATCGGATACCTCTTTGAAGTAAGGACTACGGAGCTGGGTAGGAAACTTGCAAAATGTTGCAGCGGGTTTGTCAGTGTACAGGGGCCAATGTGCAGGCGGTTGGTCATGTGTACATGTGGCCTATGTGCCAGCGGGGTGGTCTCTAGGTACAGGTGGGCCATCGCGCGAGTGGGTGGCTCAGTGTGATAAGGACCAACGTGCAGCTGGGTGGTCAGCTGTTTAGCCGGTGGCCAACGTGTGACGCTGATGGGCGCGGACCGTCGGCTGCGGGGGGGCCTCTTCTCTGGGACAGAGGCTCAGCGAGGCTGCGGTCGACGGGTGTGCCCGCTCCAGCCTCGTGCTTCCGGGATCCTCTGTCGCGTGTCTTGGTCCTGCCGCTCCTCTCTCATGCAGCAGGGCGGAATCCGCCGTCCGGTGCAGGAGACACAAACTTCTTGGGCTGAAGGACGAACAGTTGATAAAAAAACAGATTCAAATTCACATTCGTGAAGCTACGTTTGCAAATAACACCTACATCACTGAGTTAAAGATCCCAGATCATGCTTTTTCAGGGTTATAAAATTGCATTTTGGGGGTATCTGACATGCCTGGCATGTTTAGAAATACCCCTTATTATTCTCAAACATAGTTTTGATTGCAGAGCAAAACCAATCAGCAGCATCTTTCAAAGACGGGCTAGACGTGTATATCTGCGCACCGCCCACTGGATTGACATCACACTCAACTACAGGAGATAATTTGAGCGGTTTCACACACTTATTGAGGGCCGTTCTCGGAGGGCGCGAATACTCCCCCTGGCTCGGACTTTTCTTCTAGCTTAGCAGCAGACGTAAAACATGTATACAGTACATACAACATTACATAAAAGGGGAAAAGTAAAAAAAAACTAAGATATGACAGCGCGCACTCTGTCAATTAAGCACACAGCTAAGAGAATAAGCGAGCCAACAATGAACGAGTCAATGGGTATTCATCGGTGTAGAGGACCAACCCCATTGCCGTGCGCCGATGTTGGGAACGTATTGTGGCCAGGTGGGGGGCCTATCTGCGCTCACGTGCAGTCGGTCTTGGTGCCGGGAGTGGGACGCCTTTCCCCAGCTGCTTCGTCCATCTTCCCTCCCGGGGCTGTGGTCCCAAGGCAGCTCCAGGGCAGCTGCCTTGCGGGGTGGGTCCTCTCGTCCCCTGTGCCCCCGAAGACGCCCGAGAAGGCGGCCTGG